>RQTK01000234.1:560933-576650 GCA_003991915.1 Elysia chlorotica | reverse complement strand
GAGGGGGGGCTTAGAAGATGATCGACCCGGGGGTTAGGAGAGAGAGACAGAGAGACAGGGAGAGAGATGGAGAGAGAGGGGGGAGGGAGAGAGAGACAGAGAGAGGGAGAGAGAAAGAGAGAGAGAGAGACAGAGAGAGAGACAGACAGACAGAGAGACAGACAGACAGACAGACAGACAGACAGACAGACAGACAGACAGACAGACAGACAGGCAGGCAGACAGATAGGCAGTAACAGAGACGCACAGTTCTAAAAAGATTTTAGGGAATAAGGGTGAGGAGGGGGAGGGGAGTGAGTGGGAGATCGTTTGAGAGAGAGGAGGGGGAGAGACAGGCAGATAGGAAGGAAGAGAGACATGCTGCTGTCTGGAGTCTTAAAGGAAAAAAGTTAATAGGGGATAAGAGAAATGGTTGTGTAAGAGGGTTGAAGAGAAGAGTTGTTGAGAGAGAGGGAGAGAGAGAGAGAGAGAGAGAGAGAGAGAGAGAGAGGGGGAACTGGGAAGAATATAGGTGCGAGGATAAAGGAAGAGCTGTACAGAGAAAAGTGCAGTCACTATGAAGGATCGATAAAAGAGTGAGGGCATAAAGCAAATAAAGGGAGAGGGAGACAGACATACAGAGAGAGAGAGAGATCAGCCCTACAGCCCTACAGCCCTACAGCTCTACAGCTCTACAGCCCTTCAGCTCTACAGCCCTACAGCCCTACAGCCCTACAGCCCTACAGCCCTACAGCCCTACAGCCCTACAGCCCTACAGCCCTACAGCCCTACAGCCCTACAGCCCTACAGGCCTACAGCCCTACATCCTACAGCCCTATAGCACTACAGGCCTACAGCCTACAGCCCTACAGGCGTACAGGCCTACAACCATCGAATCTGGACCGACCCCATCTCGTCCACGAAAAGTCATGTCGTTGGGCTGTTATTCTGGTCAACATACAGGCCAGCTATTCAGGGCAGACCAAGCCTCCCTCACTCCGTCTCTCTCTCCCTCTCTCCCTCTCTCTCTCCCTCTCTCTGTGGGTCATAGTCATTATAATTATACTGACACTGACCAAACCAGTAGGGGAAAAACCAGAGCTTGTCGCGAACTAAGGACATCCTGCGTTGGAAGCCAATTTCCTACCTCTTCTCTCTCTCTCTCTCTCTCTCTCTCTCTCTCTCTCTCTCTCTCTCTCTCTTTTCTCCTCTCTATCCTCTTTTCTTTCTCTCCCTCTCTCTCTCTCTCTCTCTCTCTCTCTCTCTCTCTCTCTCTCTCTCTCCTTCTCTCTCTCTCTCTCTCTCTCTCTCTCTCTCTCTCTCTCTCTCTCTCTCTCTCTTTCTCCCTCTTTCTCTCCCCTAACCCCCGGGTCGATCATCTCCTAAGACCCCCCTGGGAGATCCTATACGGCGTGAATCGATTGTCCCTCCTGACCCTGATATCAGCCCTACAGCCCTACAGCCCTACAGCCCTACAGCCCTACAGCCCTACAGCCCTACAGCCCTACAGCCCTACAGCCCTACAGCCCTACAGCCCTACAGCCCTACAGCCCTACAGGCCTACAGCCCTACAGCCCTACAGCCCTACAGCCTTACAGCCCTACAGCCCTACAGCCCTACAGGCTTACAGCCATCGAATCTGGACCGACCTCAGCTTGGCCACACAAAGTCATGTCGCATAGGTTTGGGTTCGGGTCTGGGCAAATAGAGTGACTGCCACACAGCTTGTAGTAAACCGCTAAATAGGGGGGGAAGGGGAGAGGAGAGAGAGAGAGAGAGAGAGAGAGAGAGAGAGAGAGAGAGAGAGAGAGAGAGAGAGAGAGAGAGAGAGAGGCCAGAGGTAGGAAATTGGCTTCCAACGCAGGATGTCCTTAGTTTGCGCAAATCTCTGGATTTCCCCCTACTGGTTTGGTTGGTCAGTTATGTATGACTGTGACCTACCAAGTCCCAGGTAGGTTATCCCGTCCTGGTGTCCCATCGTCCTGAAGGACTTTTCCTAAGACCCAAGTGACGTACTACTTGGACCTCATCTCGTCCATACAAAGTCATGTCGCATAGGTTTGGCCTGGGGTCTGGCTAAATAGAGTGACTGTCGCACAGCTTGTAGTAAACCGCCAGAGAGAGAGATTAAGGGGGGGGGGGGGGAGAAAGAGGGGAGAGGGAGAGGGGGGAAGAAAGAGAGAGATAGAGAGAGAGAAAGAGAGAAAGGGAGACAGAGAGAGCGAGGGAGAGGAAAAGAGAGACCAGAGGTAGGAAATTGGCTTCCAACGCAGAATGTCCTTAGTTCGCGCCAAGCTCTTGATTTCCCCCTACTGGTTTGTTCGGTGTCAGTATAATTATAATGACTGTTACCTACCAAGTCCCAGGTAGGTTATCCCGTCCTGGTGTCCCATCGTTCTGTAGAACTATTCCTAAGACCCAAGTGACGTACTACTTGGACCTCATCTCGTCCATACAAAGTCATGTCGCAAAGGTTTGGGCTGGGAGTCTTGGTAAATAGAGTGGCTGTCGCACAGCTTGTAGTAAACCGCTAAAGAGGGGGAGGGGGGGGAGAGAGAGAGGAGGGAGAGAGAGAGAGAGAGAGAGAGAGAGAGAGAGAGAGAGAGAGAGAGAGAGAGTTAGTTTAACGTCCAATGTCAGTACTGTAAAAGCTAGGCTATTGTGGACGGGCCCCAAGACTGACGTCTGATATCTGTATGTGCCCCTACGCATTGCTGTATCTGCCGTTAATTTTAAAATGACACCAATCCAACCAGTATGTGGGGCAAATCACTTTGGCTCGAAACACGAACCTCCTTCCTCTGCAGCCGGTGTTCTACACCAGGGCCACCGCATAGAGAGAGAGAGAGAGAGAGAGAGAGAGAGAGAGAGAGAGGGGGGGAGAGATAGAGAGAGAGACAGAGAGAGAGACAGAGAGAGAGAGAGAGAGAGAGAGAGATCTCTCTCTCTCTCTCTCCCCTTCTCTCTCTATCTCTCTCTCAATCTCTCTCTCTCTCTCTCCCCTTCTCTCTCTATCTCTCTCTCAATCTCTCTCTCTCTCTCTCCCCTTCTCTCTCTATCTCTCTCTCAATCTCTCTCTCTCTCTCTCTCTCTCTCTCTCTCTCTCTCTCTCCCTCTCTCTCTCTCTCTCTCTCTTTCTCTCCCCTAACCCCCGGGTCGATCATCTCCTAAGACCCCCCTGGGAGATCCTATACGGCGTGAATCGATTGTCCCTCCTGACCCTGATATCAGCCCTACAGCCTTACAGGCTTACAGCCCTACAGGCCTACAGCCCTACATCCCTACAGCCCTACAGCCCTACAGCCCTACAGCCCTACAGCCCTACAGCCCTACAGCCCTACAGCCCTACAGCCCTACAGCCCTACAGCCCTACAGCCCTACATCCTACAGCCCTACAGCCCTACAGCCCTACAGCCCTACAGCCCTACAGCCCTACAGCCCTACATCCTACAGCCATCAAACCTCGACCAATCTCATCTCGTCCACACAAAGTCATGTCGCATAGTTTGGGCTGGCAGCTCATAAAATTGTCAGAAGTCAATATTGGGACCCGTCCACAATATAGCCTATATGAGTTTGAGGTTAGACGTTAATCAACAAAAGGAAACAAAAACAAACAAACCTCGCCATTGACCAGTTAACCACAGAACGTCTTGTGTAGATTTTGCGACAGTCGCTGTATTAATTTTGTCCACAGTTATGTCCATGTACGTACTAATTTCACTATTCTGGTCAACATACAGTCCAGCTGTCCCGGGCAGACCAACCCTCCCCCCTCTCTTTCTCTCTCACTCTCTTTCGTTCGTTCTCTCTCTCTCTCTCTCTCTCTTTCTCACTCTCTTTTTTTTCTTTCTCTCTCTCTCTCTCCCTTTATTTCTCTCTCTCTCTCTGTCTCTCTCTCTGGGTCACAGTCATAATAATTATACTGACACTGACCAAACCAGTAAGGGAAAAACCAGAGCTTGTCGCGAACTAAGGACGTCCTGCGTTGGAAGCCAATTTTCTACCTCTTTCTCTCTCTCTCTCTCTCTCTCTCTCTCTCTCTCTCTCTCTCTCTCTCTCTCTCTCTCTCTCTCTCTCTCTCTCTCTCCTAACCCCCGGGTCGATCATCGCCTAAGACCCCCCTGAGAGATCCTATACGGCGTGAATCGATTGTCCCTCCTGACCCTGATATCAGCCCTACAGCCCTACAGCCCTACAGCCCTACAGCCCTACAGCCCTACAGCCCTACAGCCCTACAGCCCTACATCCTACAGCCCTACAGCCCTACAGCCCTACAGCCCTACAGCCCTACAGCCCTACAGCCCTACAGCCCTACAGCCCTACAGGCCTACAGGCTTACAGGCATCGAACCTGGACCAATCTCATCTCGTCCACACAAAGTCATGTCGCATAGGTTTGGGCTGGCAGCACGTAAAATTGTCAGAAGTCAATATTGGGACCCGTCCACAATATAGCCTATATGAGACTGAGGTTGGGCGTTAAGCAAACAAACAAAAAAAACCCAAAAAACCTCGCCATTGATCCGGTAACCACAGTTTGTCTTGTGTAGATTTTGCGACAGCCGCTGTATTAATTTTGTCCAGTCGACTTCCAGCCACACACAGTCATGTCCATATTACGTGCTAATTTCTGGTCAACATACAATCGAACTGTCCTGGGCAGACCGACCATCCCCTTTTCTCTCTCTCTCTCTCTCTCTCTCTCTCTCTCTTTCTCTCTCTCTCTTCCTCTCTCTCTCTCTTTCTCTCTCTCTCTCTCTCTCTCTCTCTCTCTCTCTCTCTCTCTCTCTCTCTCTCTCTGTCTCTCTCTCTGTCTCTCTCTCTCTCTTTCTCTCTCACTCTCTCTGTCTCTCTCTCCCTCCCCCCTCTCTCTCCATCTCTCTCCCTGTCTCTCTGTCTCTCTCTCCTAACCCCCGGGTCGATCATCTTCTAAGCCCCCCCTGCGAGATCCTATACGGCGTGAATCGATTGTCCCTCCTGACCCTGATATCAGCCCTACATCCCTACAGCCCTACACCTTACATCCCTACAGCCTTACAGGCCTACAGCCCTACAGCCCTACAGCCCTATAGCCCTACAGCCCTACAGCCCTACAGGCCTACAGCCCTAGAGCCCTACAGGCCTACAGCCCTACATCCTACAGCCCTATAGCACTACAGGCCTACAGCCTACAGCCCTACAGGCGTACAGGCCTACAACCATCGAATCTGGACCGACCCCATCTCGTCCACGAAAAGTCATGTCGTTGGGCTGTTATTCTGGTCAACATACAGGCCAGCTATTCAGGGCAGACCAAGCCTCCCTCACTCCGTCTCTCTCTCCCTCTCTCCCTCTCTCTCTCCCTCTCTCTGTGGGTCATAGTCATTGTAATTATACTGACACTGACCAAACCAGTAAGGGAAAAACAAGAGCTTGTCGCGAACTAAGGACATCCTGCGTTGGAAGCCAATTTATTTTCTACCTCTTTCTCTCTCTCTCTCTCTCTCTCTCTGTCTCTCTCTCTCTGTCTCTCTCTCTGTCTCTCTCTCTCTCTTTCTCTCTCTCTCTTTCTCTATACCTCTCTCTCCTCTCTCTCTCTCTCTCTCTCTCTCTCTCTCACTCTCCCCCCTAAGCCCCCGGATCGATCATCGCCTAAGACCCCCCTGGGAGATCCTATACGGCGTGAATCGATTGTCCCTCCTGACCCTGATATCAGCCCTACATCCTACAGCCCTACAGCCCTACAGCCCTACAGCCCTACAGCCCTACAGCCCTACAGCCCTACAGCCCTACAGCCCTACAGCCCTACAGCCCCACAGCCCTACAGCCCTACATCCTACAGCCCTACAGCCCTACAGCCCTACAGCCCTACAGCCCTACAGCCCTACAGGCCTACAGGCTTACAGGCATCGAACCTGGACCGACCTCATCTGGACCACACAAAGTCATGTCGCATAGGTTTGGAGACTGGGCAAATAGAGTGGCTGCCGCATAGCTTGTAGTAAACCGCTAAATAGGGGGTGGAGGAGAGAGAGAGAGAGAGAGAGAGAGAGAGAGAGAGAGAGAGAGAGAGAGAGAGAGATAGAGAGAAAGAGAGAGAGAGAGAGAGAGAGAGAGAGAGAGAGAGAGAGAGAGAGAGAGAGAGAGATGGAGAGAGAGAGAGAGAGAGAGAGAGAGAGAGAGAGAGAGAGAGAGAGAGAGAGAGAGAGAGAGAGAGAGAGAGAGGCCAGAGGTAGGAAATTGGCTTCCAACGCAGGATGTCCTTAGTTTGCGCAAAACTCTTGATTTCCCCCTACTGGTTTGTTCGGTGTCAGTATATAATGACTGTGACCTACCAAGTCCCAGGTAGGTTATCCCGTCCTGGGGTCCCATCGTCCTGTAGGACTATTCCTAAGACCCAAGTGACGTACTACTTGGACCCCATCTCGTCCACACAAAGTCATGTCGCATAGGTTTGGGCTGGAGCCTGGGTAAATAGAGGGTCTGCCACACAGCTTGTAGTAAACCGCTAAAGAGGGGGGGGGGGGGAGAGAGAGACAGAGAGGTACAAAGAGAGAGAGAGAGAGAAAGAGAGACATAGAGGTACAAAGAGAGAGAGAGAGAGAAAGTGTGTGTGTGTGCAATAGTATGAGAGATGTGAGGGGGAAAAATAGAGTATACTTTGACTTAGACCAAAATAGAGTATACTTTGACTTAGACCTACTACATACTGTTTAGATTCTCGAAAAAGTTTGATTGAACTTTTCTAAAATTACTTCAGTTTGTCCTTTTCTTTGATGACGGATTATTGTCTCATACACAAAGCAAAAACAAAACATATATTACATAAAAATAGCATACGTAGCAAAACAAAAGTAACACAACAGCGAAACAAAAATGGCACTACAAATGCTAAAACAAAACAAAAAACAACAGAGGAAGATTTAAAATTGGAAAAAATGTTTAACTCTTGCGATCCTAGCCCTTTTTTTTACTGTTTAGAATCTTGACTAGAAACAAAAGGGTTATGTAAGGTGTCGTCTTACGTCTGGGCTACGAAAGCCGAAGCTAGGACGTGGCACGCTCGCTACCCGCACTGCTTTGTCTTGTGGAAACCTCAAAAAGGGGGGGGGGGAGAGAGAGGGAGAGAGAGAGAGAGAGAGAGAGAGAGAGAGAGAGAGAGAGAGAGAGAGAGAGAGAGAGAGAGAGAGAGAGACAGACAGACAGACAGACAGACAGACAGACAGACAGACAGACATGCAAACCGATAGACAAACAGACAGACAGACAGACAGACAGAGGGATGGAGAGAGATATACATAGTCTGATAGAGAGAGAGAGAGAGAGAGAGAGAGAGAGAGAGAGAGAGAGAGAGAGAGAGAGAGGGGGGGGGAGTGAGTTATCCAAACGGTCGATTTGATTTTACTTTCTTACTTTGAAACGAAAAGTGCGCAGATTAAAACAAAAAAAATGCTACCACAAGAGCGTACCAACGTTGACGGGCGCACTATTTTGGGAATTTCCCAAAAAATTTGAATAGGTAAAAGCTTTTATATTAATTAATTTTTTTTAAACGAAAGGTGTGCATTTTATTACAAAATGGCCCTAACACAAGAGCGTATCAACGTTGACGAAAGAAGGTTTATGGACTTCAGCGACGAAGACGAGTAAGACAATTTTCCGCAGACATGACCCACATGTCACATGACCGTCTCGCAACCAATCAATAAACGCACAGAACTAGGTCACTGTTACACTATATCCCAGAAAAAAAAAGAACCAGCTACAAAATATACCATAAAGTTCAAGAAGAAATCAAGACGAGTCGACTCGGCAATGTTGCAAAATTAGAAGAAAAAAAAGATGTTGAACGATCTACCAAGACACTATGATGCTGACATTATATTTCGTGAGAAACTTGATATACCAGAGTCGGGCTCGAAGAAGTGCAAACTATTTTTTTCTTAAATTGCTGTATGGTCTAACATTTAAATGACTCTTTCAGTTATACAATTCTCTCATGAAGAAAACACAACAAAAATAATAAATTAAACACAAAAAATAATAAAACAAACAAAAGAATAAAACCAGGAAAACACTGTCATAGAAACATAAAGAACAAAAGAAAAAAGTCACGTTGATGATGTTAAAAACGTGGTAAAACAAAATGACGCTATCATTAATTTTGTGCAAGTATTTAAACATAATTTTAAAATTTTGCTATGCAGTGAGTGACACTAAACAAAGGCATGATTTTTTTTTCTTTGATCGCCAAATCATTGTGTTTTATAATAGATTTCTCAAAATATAGTTTAGCCAATGGTGCTCCGGCGTGGCGAGTCTAAGCTACGACCTTAAGATTCTATCTGACCCCATCTCCGTAAAACGTTCTTAGAGTTATCAGTATCTTTGATGCCTCATATGTGTGATTTTTATAGTCAGGGAGCAATGGGCTTTGAACCTCTTTGCTTTACTCAGACAAGCTCGGGTGTAAACTTTCTAGGATTGTACGATCATTTAGGCGTAGAAATAGGTAGTCAGTAGCTTAATATAACAATTTTTCGATATACTTCATAACAGTTATAATATAAGTATATTATACTTTCATCTTAATGTACCAACCTAACTAGCATCAGTTCATTGGAATTGGGCTTTGTGAAAATCATTCTATATTTTTCGAAAAAAAAATTCGCTGTTTTCCACAAATTAATGACAAAAAGCAGGTGACTTTTTAAAATATTACGTTATAACATTATTTGTTGTTACAAAAATAATGTCAATACAAGATTACAACGTAACTAGCGCCACTTTTTTTGTAATCGGGTTTTGTGAAAATCATACTTTATTTTTCAAAACACAAAAAAGCTCCCCAAAACGCACTGCTCTCCACAAATGACAAAACAGCAGATTGTTTTTTTTTTATATCGTTATTACATTATTTTGTTACCAAAGGTCGATAAGAGCTTCAGATATTTTTTGTAGACACACACTTTCCCAGAAGACACACCCTAAGGGCATCCGAGGAGCTAGGGGCATTCGGAAATTGCTGTCACTCGAATTTCATTGATTCGTTTTTCTTCCCGCTCTCAGCGTCGTAATGTCTTTGAAAACGACTGTAAAAAATTATACTTGAAATTCTTTTTAAAAATTTTTCTTTTCTTAAATTACCAGTTTTTACAATATCGCAATTTATGTAGTCATTAAAATCATTAAAAAGCGCAGCCTCTCTGCCTGTCATTGGTTTGTTTTGTCTGTGTTTCTGTATATCTGTGTGTGTTTGTGTGTGTGTCTGCCTTTTTTTCTGTGTCGCTATCTGCACTTTCTATCTATATTTCTATCCATCTATCTACCCATCTATCAATTTATCTACAATGTATTTATCTTTCTATTTTTTTTCCATCTCACACCTCTCTCTCTCTTTTTCTCTCAATCTCTCTCCTTCCAGACTCTACATTGCTCTCCTTTCTTTCATCCTCTCTCCCCCTTTCCATTTCTCTCTCGCTCTCACCCCCTCTCCTCCAATCTGTCTGTCTGTCTGCCTGTCTGTCTTTTTGTCTGTCTGTCTGTCTGTCTGTCTCTCTCTCTCTCTTTCTCGCTCTCACCCCCTCTCCTCCAATCTGTCTGTCTGTCTGCCTGTCTGTCTTTTTGCCTCTCTCCCCCTTTCCATTTCTCTCTCGCTCTCACCCCCTCTCCTCCAATCTGTCTGTCTGTCTGTCTGTCTGTCTGCCTGTCTGTCTTTTTGTCTGTCTGTCTGTCTGTCTGTCTCTCTCTCTCTCTCTCTCTCTCTCTCTCTCTCTCTCTCTCTCTCTCTCTCTCTCTCTATCTCTGTGGTCACTTTGCCACTGTCCCCTTATTATTTATTTTAAATATTCTTTTAAAGCATCACAATAATGGTATCAATTTTATTTCACTATGAATCACTTTCGCTTCCTTTTTGGCGAATCATGATGGATCATTCTGTACTAACCCTTTCAGTCCCAGGCTCATAGTAAAAAAGGAGGTCGACAGAAGTTCTGGGATGAAAATGGGTTAATGCAGTTCTACCTAGTAACTCGTATCCTGGTGCGAAACGAAGCTGGCTCATGTTACTTTTCCTCAAAGCTGACGAACATCTTTTTTTTCCTTCCTGTATAAGCGGTAGTCATATCATTTGGAGAACAGTATAAATATATTTCATGTAACATCTGTAAAATCAATTCTCATTGATGAAACATTTTGATGGGCCGTATATCCTACTTTATTATCGATAATAAGACATAGGCCGACTTTTTCAAACAGCAAGCCTATAAAGTCTTAACGCGAGTCGTCGTGGTTGTTGTAGTTGTTGTTGTTGTCATTGTTGTTGTTGTTGTTGTTGTTGTTGTTGTTGTTGTTGTTGATGTTGCCGCTGATGTTGTTCTTTTTGTTGTTGTTGGTTGTTATTTTTACTATTGCTGTTATTGATGTCGTCGCCGTTGGTTTTTGTTTATATCCTCACAACTTCCTTTTGGGTGATATACTATATATATAAAAAAGAACAAAATCCAACGATACCTTCTGTATAATTATATTATATACGTTTTAAGTGCCATTAGTGTAATTAAGATAACGAGGGAGAGGAGGAATGGGCTAAGGGCAAAATACTTCTTCTCTCTCCCTCTTTATTTCTTCCTCTCTATCTCTCTCCCTCCTCTCTATCACTCAATCTCTTATCACTTTAATCACCATAGCTCAGTATTTTAACTAACTTCCATCATTTGAGAACAAGTTAGATAAAACTTGTAATGCTACCCTCGTCCCGTCTTCTCCCCCCCCCCCTCTCTCTCTCTCTCTCCACCCCCTACTAAGTGTCTCTCTCTCTCTTCTCCCCCCCCCCCCCCCTCTCTCTCTCTCTCTCTCTCTCTCTCTCTCTCTCCCCCCTCTCTCTCCCTCTCTCTCTATCTCTCTCTTTATCTCTCTCCCTATCTCTCTCTTTCTCTCTCCCCCTCTTTCTCTCCCGGTCTCTCTCTTATAATTTTGTTAATATAATTAATTGTTGGGCCTTTGTTCATCATCATTTCATTTTTTCTAAACTCCCATCTTCCGTGAACCAAAAAACTTCAAGCTGCGGGGGTACGGGCAAACTCGATAGACATAGAATAAGTTGGTAGTTACAAAGTTGCGGTAGCTTACGACTCGTCGTAATAATATTACAAGAATAAGAAGGCTTACGATAAGTAATAAGCCACCGCGTACTTGTACTTATAACCCCTATTTTTTTTTTTTTAATTCTATGCCAAATCCGCTTAAATTTTTTTCCATTATGCGTATTTTTTTGTTGTTGTTTGGATCGGCATTAGCACCAGCGACTATAAGGCAGAAAATATCTTAAACCTATCGGGAGATGAAATTTAAATCGCCGGCTTAAGCTCAGCTTCTTAACTTTAAAAAAAACAACAACAAAACAACAACAAGAAAGAAACCGAAACATTGTCCTATATGTGTCATTGGATCTCACACACTCACATAAATTATTTTAGTCCTTGTGTCAACGAGTTCAAGGATTGTAAGTACAACGTCGCGGTAGCTTACCCCTGGTCGTAACAATATACGAGGTTGTCCTTCAATAAAATTATAAAATAATCGAAAAAAGTAAAGTTGAACAGGCTCCACATCAAACAACATTACATGTAATTACATAGAAACTTAAAGATAAATAATTATATAACAGTAAAAACTATACTCATCATTATAATAGAAATCAATTCCACTTTTATACACATGAATTTTAATTGGATCTGCGTACCTAAAAGAATCCTCAGCCTGAAAACTATTACTTAACCCCAGAGGGACTTGTCTTATTATAGTCCTTTATTAGCTGTCGAAACTAACATTTTTATGAATTTGGATTGTGAATGCTCTAAAAAGACCATGCGGCAAAAACTTCAAATAATTTCTAACAGGGTGTGATTCTCCCAAGAATGTACCTCAATTTGGAAAGGATGCAGTTTGCATAGTTAATGTTCTTTGTTGTGGTGGATATTTAGCACTATCACCTTCTCTTCAGCTTTAAGTTTCAGACCTATTAACATAGAAAAGTTACTATATACATGTATTGACCTTTTTATCTTGAAAAAAAAAAACAACACAAAAAACTCTATTTCTATAAATAATAAAATAATAGTTTTTCGAACTCTTAAAGAATATATTGCGATGCATCATAAAAAGCAGCAAACAAGTTTTAAACAATTGAAATGTAACCCCAATTCCCAAGTGTCTCACTGTGTCAGTTTTCTCTGATTGGAGTAGTGCGGGGCGTCCACTGCAAGTTTTTTCGTTTGTTTTTTGGTCGTCTAGAGTGCAAAATCTTTCACGAATTCTTTTTGTTTTCACTGTCTTTTTATTGTCCCCCAGAGTCCTTTCACGAATCCTTCTTTCTCACTGTTTTTTTTATTGTCCCCCAGAGTCCTTTCACGAATCCTTCTTTCTATCTGTATTTTTTATTGTCCCCCAGAGTCCTTTCACGAATCCTTCTTTCTCACTGTTTTTTTTTATTGTCCCCCAGAGTCCTTTCACGAATCCTTCTTTCTATCTGTATTTTTTATTGTCCTCCAGAGTCCTTTCACGAATCCTTCTTTCTATCTGTATTTTTTATTGTCCTCCAGAGTCCTTTCACGAATCCTTCTTTCTATCTGTATTTTTTTTGTCCTCCAGAGTCCTTTCACGAATCCTTCTTTCTATCTGTATTTTTTATTGTCCTCCAGAGTCCTTTCACGAATCCTTCTTTCTATCTGTATTTTTTATTGTCCTCCAGAGTCCTTTCACGAGTCCTTTCACGAATCCTTCTTTCTATCTGTATTTTTTATTGTCCCCCAGAGTCCTTTCACGAATCCTTCTTTCTATCTGTATTTTTTATTGTCCTCCAGAGTCCTTTCACGAATCCTTCTTTCTATCTGTATTTTTTATTGTCCCCCAGAGTCCTTTCACGAATCCTTCTTTCTATCTGTATTTTTTATTGTCCCCCAGAGTCCTTTCACGAATCCTTCTCTCTCACTCTTGTTATTTTTTCTCTCTTATCCCCCCAGAGTATAACACCTTTCACGAATCCTTCTTTCTCACTGTTTTTTTTAATTGTCCTCCAGAGTCCTTTCACGAATCCTTCTTTCTATCTGTATTTTTTACTGTCCCCCAGAGTCCTTTCACGAATCCTTCTTTCTATCTGTATTTTTTACTGTCCTCCAGAGTCCTTTCACGAATCCTTCTTTCTATCTGTATTTTCTTCTTGAATGTCCTCCAGAGTGCAATACCTTTCCCGAACCCTTCTCTCTCACCCTTGTTATTTTTTCTCTCTTATCCCCCCAGAGTATAACACCTTTTACGAATCCTTCTCTCCCAGTCTTACTGTTATTTTTTTTCTTCCTGTCCTCCAGAATACAAGCAGCGCAAAGATGTGAGCCCCAATACTGAGACCTCAACCTGTGTGGCGTGAAGCTGTGAAGCCGTGACGGGCGGTGTGGCTGCGTGGCTGTGTGGCTGTGGTGTGGCTGTGTGGCTGAGGTGTGGCTGCGGTGTGGCTGCGGTCTAGCATGGAGCCAGGCCCTGGACGGAGCAGCACGGAGGAGTCGGGAACAGACCGTCTTCATCAGGACGCCCAGGGACAATGCCGGTAAACCTGCCGCTGTTTCCGCACGTGAAGATTGACACAGGTGGGTTCGAATCACGACTAGGAAATATAGTGGAGTGTGTTGCTTGGCGTTCAACGTCAACGCACAAGACCATACTGTGGACAGACTCTAAGGTTAACGTCTGACAATTTTATGTGCTGCCACACAGAGATAATGCTGGGATACCATGCATTAAACTGACACCGACCCAACCAGTAGGTGACGAAATTAGACAAAATATTACATTTTCGGCCGATTGTAGGATTCGAACCACGGACCTTCCAATCTGAAGACCAACGATCTACAACTTGCGCCATTTCGCCCAAAGACAAATGGATGTGGGTCTAGAATTAATTATTTGGTAGAAATATAGAGCGCGCTGCTTCTAACTCGACGGTCATGAGCTCGAGAACCAATCTGGTGGTCACATTTTCTCCCCACTGGTTAAATCAGTATCAGTACTTTTTTTGCTGCGTGTTCTGGAAGATCACATAATGATGTCAGCCAAGTACTGTCCATGTAAAACATGTTCCCTCTTAATACAGCAGATTACATGTAAGCCTATAGATAATTATGGAGATGGAGTCCAGTGTGGAGATAGGCCTTGTACATGGCAGATGCTATGGTGGGGTTGGTGAGTATTGGGTTGAGTTGGCTGCTTAACGTCCAACGTCAGTATTGGATAAGCTACTAACGTCTGCAGGTTTATGTGCTGCCACACAGAGACAATGTTGGATACCATGGCTTCTGTCTTAGGCGGTCACATTAAACTGACACCGACCCAACCAGTAGGGGACGGAATTGGACAAATATATTTTTGACCAATCGTAGGATTCGAACCGGAGACTTTCCAATCTGGAGATAAACACTCAAACCACTTTAGCCAGTTCTCCCCATAATAGTGATGTGGGGTGAATACATGTATACCTATATTATGAACATGGAATATCAAGCCTTTAATGGTGCTCCTGGTAGCTCATTCGGGTAGCGCTGGATCGACGTGTGGAAGGTTTTACGTTCGATCCCCAGCTAGTACGTAAACCTTGGTCGGACAGAACGTGAACGTCTCCGTATAAGAATCTTGTGGATTATCGACATGACTAAAAAACAATCAAAGCTTGAGCATCATCGACATACTAAATTAATGTCTAAATGTATTATTTCTTAGAGAAAACGTACACTTAACCAAAAAAATTATCCAGATTTTTTCCTAAAGAATGATTGATCAGCTGATACGCTGTAAGTTTGGAAGAGTTATATTGGCAACTTTTTTGATTGTTGTTTTATTTAATCTAATTTCTAGAAATATGGAAACGTAATCCTTGCGAACACCCATAATTGTCTGCAAACGTTTTTCTGTATTGACTGCACGTCATTTTATTCTCAATTCGCCAGACGCCCAGAAGCTTTTAGTTGCCCTCCCCACTCTCGAATCCCGTCTTCCCAACAAGGAGCCGGAAATACACTACCTGCGCAGATTTCTACGCAACCGGAACCTTCATTTGATTCTCAGGGTCAGTGTTAATTCCGAGAATTTTATTTTTATTTATTTTTAACAATTCGATCTTTAAATGTTAAAATAATAATGTATCTTTTGTGATAAGCGTATTATTATCATTTCCATGCTTAATATGTTTTAAAGAAATGTAGGCTATTCTTGCAGTATTACCATGAATAAAGACGGATGATATTACAGTAAGCCCTAGAGATAACAAACCTGACGGCCAAAGGGAAGACGTTAGACAAGAGAATATGCACCAGGGTCCACTCATAGATCTATCCTAGACTATAGATCCAATGAAACCCGATGTCTAATGGGCGTGATCAAGTCGTACGTTGAATGGGTTGTTGTGAGTATATTGTGATCGGCTAAGACAAGAGTCCAGATATCCCCGCCCTGTCTCGTGTTGGCAGCACGTAAAGATGTCAGGCGTCAGTTTTGGGGCCTATCCACAATAAATATAGTGCTGACTTGGATGCTGAGCAGCAGCAATAGTAGTAGTAGTAGTAGTAGTAGTAGTAGTAGTAGTAGTAGTAGTAGTAGTAGTAGTCGTAGTAGTAGTAATAGATCGCAAAGTGTGTAGTACCTTATATTATGACTTAAACGCTCCTTTTATTAAAGTTTGACAATAATAATGCATCCATCCTTGTTGTTC
>RQTK01000234.1:524345-551492 GCA_003991915.1 Elysia chlorotica | reverse complement strand
CGTAGCTAGCTGACTCATTGGGCTCTGGGGTCACTAACACTTAGAATTTCCGTTCCATCACTTGCGCACGGTGAGTCATGAATGTACGGGATCGCTGAGTGTAACGCTAAGACTATGTTTTAAGACTTGGTACGTGAATATAATTATGAAGTACTGAAGGAAATAAACGTAGGAACTGGGGGACTTCAGAATAATTAAATACTTTGCCATACTAATACCATTGTTTTAGCAGTACCGTAAAGGTACCTACCCCACACTGTGAGAGGCGTATATGATGACTGTGTGCTTTCAGTGGTGATATTTCTTTTAAAAAACATTAATCTTATCAAAATTATTTTATCTTTGTCGTTGATAATGTTACAGTGAACACTATAATATTTTGCTGGGGTAGAGGACATGATATTATTATAAAACAGTCTAGGCGTAGCCTATGTTGTCATTGATCCGTGACTGTTATGAAGACGAAAATAACAGTCGCTAACAGTCACAAAGAGCAGCAGCCAGCCACGACCAGCCAGTGCCAGCCAGTGAGCCAACCACCCCAGCCAGCACATCAGCCAGGCGACGTGTTTACTGTTTACCAAGTTGCTCTTTTGTAGTAGGATAGACTGACTAGATCGAGGATCTTACAAGATCTATATCTAAGCTGAGATAAAATAGGATTAAACAGTCTTAAACATTTCATCTAGTCTGTGTGGGTTTTTTTAACTTCACAAAATCTAATCTATCTGTAGATTTGATCAGCTAGATTAGATTCTGGTCTAGATACCTGGAATCTAGATTTTATTTGAACGTACATGTACCCAGTGCGATACATAACTGGTTTAAAATGGTAGACCTAGACTAGATACTTATCTATCAGTAAATCCTTGATTCGAAATATTAAATCAGTTAGTTTTTAGCGTCTGGGAAAGTGCATTTGACAGTTCAAAAACATGATGGGGACTTACGAGTTTAGATCAAACTCTTTATTTTACTTTCTGTTATTCATGTTTACAATTCAATGTTGCCAATGCAAACCAATGGGCCCATATGGAGACCTTAGTGAGGGGTTGTCAAACACATTGAAATCAAAACAGATTGAGGAAGATGAAGTTCTAAGTTCAAATAAAGTACTTGTTGATCCATATTCACTTCAAGAGAATCCTAACCATGCCATACAAACCAGTGGAAATATATTTTCAAGGCATAGCTCTGAAGAAGCAAGTGAACACATAGCCTCAGGTAAGCATGTTCTAAACATTTGTCATCTTCGGAAATCCTTTAGGAATTTAAGAAGAATTTTTGTAAGGTCCAATTTAGCTGCATTCTGAGACATAAGAAAATAATTTATTATTATTAAACATTTTTATAATTCACAAATGATTGGCTAGCAAAACTAGCATCCAGGCACCAACAAATCCCACATAGAATAGATCAACTGGTATCATAGAAATATTTTTGTAAACCACCATCATTACCCTTTCTAAGTAAGTTATAACAATGCTAATTATATTTAACTTTCTACTAATTCTAGTGAATAGTTTTTGACAAGTTAGAAGTCCCTCGCTTCTCTGTTACCCTGCCTTTGAAATAGTTTGATGCAAAGCAATTAATGAGAAAAACACCTAAATTGTTTTTTTTACGTCTACAGATCAGAATTCCAAGGAGGCTTTGGATGATTCAGACATGCCAAAAATTATGCTTGATAGAAATGGGAATGTGGAGGAAGTGAAAAATACTGGGCAAGAGCAACAGCCAAACAGCCAGATACTTTCTGAGCAGTTTGCTCATTACCAAGGTCAAGGTCAACACATTTTTCCATCTAGTCAGCCTCAACAGTCCCAGTATGGCTTGGGGCAACCGAACCCCATTGATCAGCGTCAGCCATCACAGTACGGCATCAATATACAAAGTTATTCAGGCCAAACCCAACTAGGCCAAAATAGTTTTGAGCAGCAGAACCAGCTTAGTAAGGAACTGCAGTCACGATACAGTCTGGGGGCACAAAATCAGTTGGCTCAGAATCAGCAGTCACATGGTGTTATGGGACAACAAACAGGACTGGACAGAGTGGAACAACAGCAACAGCAAGGCTTTCGGCAACAAAATCCCTCTGAGCCAGGACAACCGTCGCAATACGCAATTGGTCAACAAAACCTTTCTGAACTGGCAAAACAGTCACAGTATGGTTTGCAGGGACAACAGTCACCATCCATCGCGGATCAGTCAAGCCATTTGGGTCAAGACCAAGGCCGGCAGTCACAATACAGCCTTGGTGCTCAAAATCAGCTAGCCCAGGGTGAGCAGTCCCAAAGTAATATGGGACAACAAAGAGGGTTTGATCATGTGCAACAGTCCCAGCTAAGCTTGGAGCAACAAAACCAGTTAGATCAAAAATTACTAACCGACAGGGATGTTGAGCAGCCCATGGCAACTGAGATGGGTGGGTATTATCAGCATTATACTGACAGACCCAGAAGTAGTGGAATGTCAGGATCGTTACAGAGCAAAGATGGGGACATGCCCAGTTCAAGACAACCGCCCTTTGGTGTGATGAAATCATCCGATTTGAAGGACTCAAAGCTGGAGCCAGACTCCAGGGTAGCAGAAGAGTATCAAGAGGATGAAGGACAAGTAATGGTAGACGCGGAAGGTGATGAAATGGAAGACGAAGGGGAGGATGAAATGGAAAACGAAGAGGAGGGGGAAGCTGCAATGGAACTGGAAGCCACAGAGAGGGCTTTGGACAAAGAAGAGGAGGAGACAGAGGACGACGTATCGCCCTATGAAGAACCTAAAGAGGGTAAGTCTCATCATAACACAGAGTACTTTTCTGAACCCACAGAGTCAGAACGTTTATAGCTAATGTTGGTCAGGTAAATAATGAGTAAGTCAGCTCTTTTTCCTCTCCCTCATACTCATCCCATAACAGTGTTTTCTGAAACACAAATGGGCCAAGATAAGTACATCAAATTTATTTGGAAAAAAAATTGTATTTAATTTTGGAAAAAATGTAAGTTCAGATTGATAATATTGATTTGCATAACATACAGTGGAAACCTTAAAAAAAAAATACATGTATGATAATTCCAACTTCTCATTTGTTAACCCAAATTTTGTCACAAGAACTTTTATTCTCTCTGTCTTTCTGAGAATCAGACTAAAATTTTGAAAGCTTTGCGGTTCTATTCTCCTGTTTTTGAATTACAAAGTCTTTACAAAGGAAATGAAGGAACTTTTTAAAAGTAATTTTCAAAACAAAAGAAATAACTTTCTTTTGCAATTCAAAGTTTTGATCTATTCTTAAACTATTTGAATTATTTTGAACTATTTGAACTTCTTTAAAAAAAAAAGTAGGTCAAGTCTAAATATTTGGCCTTATAGAAAACCAAATGGTTTGGTTTGTTGCTTTCTCAACATTGATCTTTAGCAAGTCATGGCTGTTTGCTATTAATGCTGCAGGCAGGAATTTAGTGAAGGTGACAGTCAGAAACTATCTTTCTGCTTACGAGACGGTTAATGTTGAACGTGCGGTGAGACAGGCAAGATTAATCACCTGACAGGTGATCTCATAAATTCCACTACTTTAAAACAACATTGCATTCTCAAATAAACATAATTTAACATGTATTATTATTACAAAGCATGAGAAAATATCCCTCTTTTTCTTTTAATGAATTTGATTTTGTTATCATCATCGAAAAGTGACTCCGTTTTTAATAAAACCTAATTGAAATACATAAACGCCTAAAGAGTCAATTTAGCATGTGAACTGGGCCCAAGTTCTCAGAGGGGCAACAACCGCACTGGGAGGCGAGGGATAGACCGGGTGAAAACTAAACGAGCGTAGGCAGACAGCCCTGAAGTTGGCTAAATTTTGGACAGGTCCCATGTCAAACAACTGACAGTTCTATTTGCCACATAGAGACATAAGGGGGATACCAAGACTTCTCTTAGGGACGGTCACATTATCTTGACACTAACCCAACCACTTAAAAAGGTGAGTTAGGTACTTCTAAATAATTAGTAACTTTGATCCAACCAATTGAAAAAACCACATGGATTTGATCCCAAGCTATAAAATCAGATTTCATTTTTAATTTAATGTTTTATGAAATATTCTTATATTCTTATTACATTCAATAGTCATAGGGTAAATAATATGACAATTGAAAAATTGCTGTTGAAGCTTGCCAAAGGATTTAAACAGGTGCATGTGCTTGTGATAAAAGACCACATTTGTAAAACCGGAAGATTGATAAATGGGTCACTTTCGAAGGCTTACTATTTTTCATCTCAATTGGTATTATTTACAGCTTATCATAGTTTGCTTGTGTTTGTTGCAAAGTCAAATTAATATATATGTTGCGTCTTTTTACAACTTAGGTCCGGAGGAAGAAGGTGAAAGTGATGATTGGTATGATGATCCCAATAGTTATGATGAAGGTAACTTGACATTTTTGAAAGAGCAGCAAACATCGCCTTTTACTAATAATTCTATCATCCTATCAGGGAAACAAAATTAAAAGTCTTAAATTTTGTTACTATTGTGTGGAAATATGCTACATTTTTATTTGTAGTTTACTATTTTATTATATCATTGTGCACTAAAAAAATTGTTGTTTTCGTTTAATACATTATTTTTTGCATTATAGGACATCTAAAGATATATATTTAAAAAATATAGCTTATTGTATGTAATTCCAATGTGCGTGAAACCTTCAAATTTATTCCAATTGAGATTTTAAGTTACGTCCGTTTTGCGGAAAAAAAGTTACAACAACAACGAAAAGGAAGGTAATTTGATTAAAGCATACTCCATTTAAATAATTGTGTTTTTATTTCTAAAGTAAAGAATTCTCTATATAAGAATATTATGAATTGATTATTAAAATACAGGAAATACTTGTCTTTTTTCAATATTATCATTTTCATTACAGATGGTGACTCTTATGACAATAAAAATTTGGAGGAGGATGGTGAAGACGACAAAAACCAAGAGGAAGGTGCCAAAGCTTATGGTGGTGAGCTTATGTTTGTCAATAAAATTGGTGTAGTTAGTTTCAAACTCAGTGTAATGATCATATGATGTTACAAGATACCATATAGATCAGTTGTTAACTTTTTAACATCACCCGATTCAAGGCATATATTCCATGTGTGTGCACTATTTTGGGGTGCTTTTTTTTTTACAGAATTTACAAAAAAAGTAAAAGGTTTGATATTTATTATTTTAAAACAGAAGGTGTGCAGTTTAATTCAAAGGTGTGCTAGCACAAGAGTATGTCAATATGCACAAGTGTGCGGCTTGATGGGGAAAGGTTCAAGGATTTGACTGACACTCTGGCGACACACTTTGAGGCAGGTTTTAGTTAGCGATATAATTAATCCCAGCTTGAAAAAAAAAATCTTGCCCCTGTTATTATAAAGGATTGACAAAAAGGAAAAAAAGAATTTCATCAAAGGTTTTACTAACTACGAAACTAGTTTAAATTATGTGCTTTTTAAAAAAATGTTTTAAAGAAGCCCTTAAGACATGCCTGCCGTCACTATTCACCAACCTGTCCAAACAAAAATATTCTCGATATTGTCCGCAATTGGGTAGGAAAATAAAATTAGTTTGGATCGACATTGTTGGATATTTAAAATGTCTTTGATAAGAAAAAAAAAACAAAAACGAAAAACCTGTAGGAAACAGGGAATTCCAAACTCTACATTGTTGAAAATTCTTGGCAGCAGAGAAAAGATTGAAATGGCCAAATGGATTTCAGATTTATTTCCAACTTTCAAAGACAAAAAGAAATGAAGGCAAAAAAACAAAAATGACACACAACCCCCCCCCCCCCCCCCCAAAGAAAAACAAAAGGGAAAACGTTTTATCCTATGTTTAAAGTTTAACCGAAATTGAAATTAGACCCCCTAAAATTTCGGTTAAAACGTGTTCCACTGTATATGTATATTCATGGGCGGGAGATTGACAGCTACAACCGACATGCTGGTTTTAGAGATTTCAAAAGAGTACTTATACTGGCTTTTCAAAAATGATAGGTACTGTTTTTTTGTTTGTTATTGCAATTTGAAACAAGTGATCGAATTCCTCACAGACTACTACAAGAACCAGGAGGAGTACCAGGGTGATGGGGATGTGTTTGAGGAGGACGTTGTTGACTCGGACATGGTGAAGAAGGACAAGCAACCCACGGCCCCATCCAGCATGGTGCTCTTCTACACCTGGATGATCGTTGCTATCCTCATTATGGTGGTCAGCGTCTCCACTTACCAGACGCGGTGCAAAGGACTGCGGGCAAGTATTTGATGGGATAGGGGGTCGTTCAAATATAATCTTACACCCTACAGGGGAGGGGGGGTAGGGTAGAAAAACTACTTTTTGACGCATGAGGTGCATGGTTGGAGTCCCATTCTAAACTGCTACAACCCAAGATATGCGCATTAGAAAATCGGATTTGATGTAAATATATCAAAACATATTTCTTTCTTTTAGAACAAATACTGTTTATTGTCGCTACTCTATCGGGAGGATCTACAATTTTGATCCCATCATGTTTTATTGATTTGTCCAAACAGCACCGATTCATCTGAACTTTTTAACTCACCGCCATTTCAACAATGTCAATGGATAGAACAAGATCTGGAACGAGTTCTAGTTCTGAATTGGAGCTTGTGATCATACTTGATCAACACAACAGTTATCTCTCATACACTCTGATGTGATTCAATAAACATGTAACTAATGTAAACAACTTAGATCTAGAGTATCATCACCAGATTCCCTCATTGGCGTAGATTTAGCACTTAAGCAGAGCGACTGTAGAATAGTGATACTGATAGGCTTTTAAAAGCTTATTTGTTTTATTATTGTAATTTTCACTTGTATAAAGGGATGACAGTTCTGTTCATTTCACCTTAAGACGGGTGCATATAAAGTAAAATATACTGATACCTGAGGAGAGCATCTAAGCAAAGGCAATATTTGATAGCACTGGACATGTCAATTTATTCTAAAATAACATGTCTAAAAGGTCTAACAATCTTGATATTGTGTAAGTATATGACAACTATGGGATAAAAGATTACTTTCAGGCTGACTGAAGTAAATAGCTGGGTAGAATTAAGTGTCTTTTGGCATGCTTCTTTATTTCTGATTACTGCTTCAAAAAATTATTGTAGCAATGGTTTGAGTTTACAAAGGAAACAATTTGATTAGCTGTCGTAAATCCAATCAAGTTAAGGGGTTGGAAACATTTTTCACTGTGATCCCTGAATGCAGCTTTTTCTTGTTTTCCCCTGCTAAATGTTTTTTTTTTTTTTTTTTTTTTTTGTATAAAAGTCAAGAAAAAGGATTTATATAATTATTACATTTCCAAAGATACTGAGTCCCAATCAAATTGTTTTAAATTTAGCTGTATCATCACATTGTCTCTAAATTATTTTCAAATTACTGTCAGAGTTACATGTATTTCAAAAAGTGATTACTGTAAGATAAAATCCTTTTTTCGGGCGGATGGAGGGATTGAAAATATTTTATTTTGATAGATTTAAATGATAATCCTTAATTCTTTCTTTTTTTTTTCTCCTCTATTCTTGATCAGATTCCCAAGCTTACCCGTTCAGATGACAATAAACGACTCCTGGACCATGAATATGCATAAGGACTTGTCCAGAACCAAGCGTCCCAGCAAAGGATTCTATGCAACACACAATTCATTTTAACGAAGATGAAATCAAACAATCATGTAGGATGTATGAAAATCTAGAAGTTCAACCAATGCCATAATTTGCAATTTTGTCTTTTTTTTTTTTAAATGTACAATTATTCGAAATGTTGTATGTGATACAGAGGTAAAGATGTCCTGGTTTGCCGCAACAACAAAAATTATTGATCATATGGGAAGAAAATGTATGTAATTTGAAAGTATAGGAGTAATACTCAAAATGATACACGCAACCTTGCATAATCTTTAACAAATGGTCAAACAAGATTATAAGTCCTGGAACTAGTTCAATAAAAATTGTGGTGCTTTTAAAATTATACGACTACTAATCCAGGGATCTTTACAGATTTTTTGTTGTCATGTTTAAATGAAACTGATATGTGATGTTTTGCAGTATTTAATTATACAATTCTCTCCTTCAAAGTGTGCACAATGGAACTCATTCACCCAATTTATAGCAATATGCAATTTATGTAAAAAGTGCCTCAACCATCATCCCTCAAGGACTTTTTTCTTTTCAAGTTATACTTGTAACCACTTTACTTGAAATTATTTGAATTGTCTTTGTAAAAATTTACACATATCAATCACATGTTTTTTAATTATTGGGGAAAAACCTAGGGCAAATTGCACCTATGAATTTATATTTTTAAATATACGAGTTAATATAAACCAAATTCATCTTACATATATAATTGAAAAAGCTTTTATTTGTTATATTAATTGTATAAGACCTTAATCCAATGTTGTTGGTTTTTTTTTTCATTTGTTTTGTTATAACAATAAAATATACAAATAATGTGTCTTGCAGGTTAAGAGGCAACTCTAAAAGTAGTCACTAATGTAGTGGGTCTCATGCCTCTGGTTAAATTGATTCATACATGTATCATTATCAGTACAGTCACAGCTACAATCTCATTTAGCCGGTTAGTGTGGAATATGTGATTATCATGTTGTAATTGTGTGTGCCTCAACACTTTTAAGGTCATGAGAGGCATGAACATTACCATTTTATAAAGCCTCAGTACTTAATAATGCAAATATTTGGAATAGATTCCACCCAACTAGAGATTTTCTGTGAAATATGAGCTGCCCTGTGCAGTTGACAAAATTTTTTACTATGTTGGGTTGGTGTATTTTTGTATCAGGTTTACTTCTTACCATTTAATTATATTTAGATTAACCTTGTGAAAAGCATGAGACTTTTTTCTTTTCTTTCCATTAAAAAAAAAGTGTCCTTAAGTTTGGAATACATTGGTGGATGTCATTATGAAACTGAAATTGTTGATTTTGATGTGTCTATATTTTATCTTTCTCTTGAAGTCTGTGTAACCTTTCTTTGAATGTCCAGAAAACCCTATAAAAAACAACAGATACATGTAATGTTAATATTATTTGAAGAGCTCAATGGAAAAACAAGGAATGTCATATTTTGGACACTATATAAAAAAAAGACCCTGCAAACAAATATGCCATACTGATATCAAAGAAAATTTGTCTGCTTATTAAATTACACAGAATCTAAAACATATTTCAAAGATGTCTTGTGGTTAGGTCTTAAAGGCTAAGAGAAATGTTGAGCCCTTTATAGCTTATTTTTGCTATGGTCATCATTGATATAAAACTAAGTGGAGAAAATAAATTCATATTGCTGAGGTGCAAACCTGAAAGGGAAGAAAGTTGAAACAAAGTCCAATAATTGATTATGACTGCTATTGTAGTGATTGAAGTATTTGACTGATTAATTTAGAGATTGCTTTCCTTATTGACTTGGTATAAATGCTCATTTGTGCTAACGCATCTTTTCATTGCTTGTGAATCTCTTTCTTGCATTTCTATCAAATTATGATTTGTATCACCTTATTCCTGTTGCCACTAGAACCACTCTATTGTTACATGCGTCAGTTTTTATTATTGCCCATTGTTCATATGAAGTTGTGGTAGTTATACATGTATTTACATAACCATGTGTGTAATTTCTTGCTCAAAAATATCTCTTCTCAGTTTGTATCTTCCGGTGTTGATGTAAATGTAAGATTTTTCTTTTGTGGTGCTACTCATCTGTTTCTAAATATATCTAAATTAAAAGATGTTACAATTTGGAGGGTCACATCTCAATATGTCAAAGGCTTTGTAATTTTAATCCTCAATGCATTTTTGTTTCTGATATAAAAGTTGATATTGACTAATCATGTATCTGCAGTATTGTTTTGAATCCATGACACATTCTACTCAATATTAAATAGTGGTGCAATCATTGGTCCCTACTCAGATCAGGCAGCCTCGTTTCCTACTGGTTGGTCCGTTGTGTCAGTATAATCTTAAGTGGTCTGCACTGAATCCATGTCACTGTATAGGATTCTCCTTGGGAACGCTGGAGTTGTTTCACTAGATTTTGTCTGATCAGGAGATAACCTTTTTAATTTTTTTTTTTTTTACAAAAGCTTGATTAAATTTAAAAACAATTGTCAGAAACGTTCAGACCTAGAAGTAGAATTCTATTTTGTTACTTCTAAAACCTGGATTTTCCCTCTGCTGTAAATTTTCAACTCCTTCAAAGGATAACATATCTTGCATTTTAATTATTATGGTTTTAGACAGAAAGAATCTATGAAAATTAGAATATCTACCTTTATAGTGATTTACACAGGGATGCCACTCTACTGGAAATTCCTGGAATTCCAGAAATATAATTTGTCTCCAGATCCTCCAGAAATCAGGAAAGTTTTCCACTCTGCCATATTTATTTTTCTTGGAGGAAAAAAAACCCTGTTACTATGTGCTGTTTGGCCTTTAGTACTTGTCATGACACATTCTACTCAATATTAAATAGTGGTGCAATGGTTGGTCCCTACTCAGATCAGGCAGCCTTGTTTCCTACTGGTTGGTTCGTTGTGTCAGTATAATTTTAAGTGCTCTGCACTGAATCCATATCACTGTATAGGATCCTCCTTGGGAACGCTGGAGTTGTTTCACTAGATTTTTACTATGTGCTATTTGGCCTTTAGTACTTGCTCAAAACCTAGATCAACAAAGACCATTGTTTGTTTTTCAACTGGCTAATGAGAGTCTATATCCAACCTCAACAAACAGTTAACCGGCGATTTCCAAAGTCAACCCTCGCATATTTCGGTGTAATTTTAAAGGTGAAAATCAATACGCTTTTATTTTGAAACAAACGCCCTTATAGCTAAGCAAAACAATGTTGTTCCTGATAATTAATACAACTACGGTTATTCATGCAACTATAATTCGAGCAGAAAAAGAAATTTACTCAAGTGTGGAAAAGAAAAGCGAAGTTGTCCACATTAAATTTAAAAAGACCAATAGAAAATAAACACACAAAATTAAAATGTTTATACCACAGCCATGTAAATTGAATACACAGCTCAGTTGGTTTTGTCCAATTGAATTGGGTCTCATTTCTCCATTTTGCATTTTGGACAAGTTTTGAAGAGTAAGAAAAAGGTCTTGGCAAATCCTATAAAGCATTGCAGTAATCATGTTATTTTTAAGATGTGTTGTCACTACTTGTACTCTATCAATTTTTCTATCCACCTGTGATGTATATGTATATTTTTATTATATTATGAAGCAATGAAATCGTTTTATCACCAGCATATTCTGTACCTTTAATAATTTTTATTTTTGTTCAGTTTTCAAGACTTGTCTTTTGGGGTACATAATAACATAAAAAAGAATAAAGATATACATAATTCATACTTTGCAAGTGTTTGGTGTAACATAAAATCGTTATTTTTCTTCAATTTTCAAGAGAAAACCTTGTTTTTTGGGGTACATACGAATATAAAAAAGGATAAAGATATTCATAATTCATATTTTGCTTGTGTTTGGACAGACATAGAAAATAATTCTTATCTTGCAAATTAAGGAAACAATTATAAAGTTAGATGGCAAGTGAGCTTATAGTCTTTTAATTCTCTGCATACAAGTATTTTTGTTTTACATTTGTCAACAGCAACTGCTATTTAAATTTTACATTTTTTAAGTTCTGTTTCTTGTTTGCATGAGACAGTACATACTACTAGATACAGCAAATTTTTTATGAATGTCTCTTTGACTAACCTGTATAAATGATAAAAATTATTTAAACAATCCGTACATTTTGGTTGATTTATTTAAAAAATTGGATCCATTGTATAAGCAGATGTGGGACTCAAAATGCACCAATATGTTGCATTATTGTTTATTACAAGAATGATTTGGTATTATTTATGACAAAGAAAAAACCTTTTTACAAAGGATATTTTTCAGAGGGTATGATTTTAATAAATAAAAAAAAACAAAGGATTTGAATATACCTTGTTGTTTTCTTCTTTTTGGTCAATGTGTATAACTAAAATTCATCAAGAACTAAAGTTCTGAAACCACAGATTAAATACCTGAAATCGCCAACCAACATTTTCTGATGCTTTCTAATTTGAATTTTTATTTCTCAGTCAATGTTTTAGTCAATAAAGTAAAATGACATTTCAAATCAATACACAATGTAGCCAATTAAATCAATTTTTTTGTAAATACCTCAAAACATAGTTATGATTATTTTCATGAAATTTACCTACAAACACAGAAATATCACAGAAAAATTGAAAAAGTGTATACCTTATTTTGGAAATAAAAATAACAAGCATTCTGTACATGAATTACTCACTATTCACATCAATGTCTCAAACTCACACTTCAAACACTCCAGGAAAAATAAACAAAGAATTAGCAAGTTTGACAAATTATATGCTCATATTTTGCTCTGGTGATTTTCTTGCATAAAGCAAACTGCTCGCAAATCTCAAAATATTTTTTTCTCTTACTGAAAACATTTTAATACTGTATTTACAGTCACATTTTGACATAAACATTAACTGTGGCATCTACAACAACATATACAATGAAAGTAAATTCCTTTTTTTTTTTAGGTCTTTCGTCTGTTGATGTGGTCATAAATGACAACTTGTATGTATTTGTTAGTACTAATGATGTGTCTCTCCGAATTGTCTCCTGGGTTAGGGGCCTGATCAGAGAAAAAATATATTCAAACATCAGTGAAAGGTATACACTGCTATATATTGAAATCCAACTTTGATACTCAGCCCAAAAAGCAAAACACTTAAAGACAAGGCATTGAAACTGACAAATTCGCCCCTTCAGCTAACAAGAACAGTTTGAACTGCTTATACTTTACATTTTCTCTGAGGCCAAAAGAAGTTTACAATAGGTGGATCTTTAGACTGCCAAGTGTATCACTATAGCATACAAGAACAGCTAGAGAACTGAGAGACTTAGAACTCCTAAGTTCATTAATACTATACACTTTCTCTGCAGACAAAAATATGAAATGGATGAATCTTTACCCTGACAAGAGTATCAGCATAACATCTGTCCATGTATTAGTATCTCATACTTCAACATTATACAAGTAATAAACTGTGTATTGAAGACAAAAGGTACATGTTAAGTGATGTAACTAAAGAAAAGAACAGGTTTTTTGATTAATGAGATGAATAACAATTCTGACTATTATTGTCTCACTGCAATACAAAAAAAGCACTGCTTGCTTAATCATTTTTTTGTAAGAGTTAACTATTTGTCTCCGTTCCCATTTAGCGAGTGGCTGAAAGATTCAGTGTTACTATGCGACGATTAAAGTAAAAGTAAAGTCATAGAACAAGCATTAACGTGTGTATGAGATAGTTTATTCAATTTCCTTTCGAGTGGTACAAAAATATGCTTCTATCTCAACAGGTACCAAAGACTGAAATTTTTCTATAACGATCCCATCACTTATTTTCACCACACCCGGAAATTACGTCCAAATGTGGAAAAAATTTTCGGAGATAAAGAGTTAAGCACATACAAAAAAAAAACCCAATTATCTTATGCTTGATATTAATACGACTAGGAAAAACTCAACATCTCAAAAAACAAGATCTTACCTTTGGATCAACATTGATGATCTTTCTGTCCCTTTTATTTTTAAATAGCAGTCCTGAGGCATTCTCTGCTATAACTTGGTAATTAGGAGTTGGGTTGGAAGTAGAGGTGGCAGTTTCCCAGTTATAAAAACTGAAATGTGAGAAAAAAAGATCCTTCTTTCACCAATATCTATTGCATGTTATACAAACTAATTGTTTCCTCAACACAAAATCAAGTAATAAATAAATACTCATCAAAAAGTGGCATATAGTATCAATATCTATTGAGCTATTCCAAGGATAGAATACCATTCTGAAAATAAAGATTGTCTTTTACAGTATGACCATCTTATCTAGCTTTATGTCAGTTAAGAGGAACATGTGTAAAGTATTATAAACAGAACATTTGTGATTTCATGACATTTTTCTCTCTCATTTGTTGATACTATATTAAAATTATTAGAAAAAAAATTAAAACACAAAGGTTTTGGCTTTATTACTACAGGCCACAGATAAATATAGTAAATATACCTCAAATCAGAGGGTCGTGGCAAAAGTCGCTTCTTGGCACTGAAGTAAGGTTCAAAGTCCTCTGTCTTCAAGCGATATGCATAGTCAATATAACCAGATATTTCCTGACCTCGGGCATTGCGGTCTCTTATAAAAATTATTGACTGCAACACAGAAAAAGTAAATTTTGAATGGTTTAATTTCTTAAGAATTAAAGTTATAATATTTTTTTCTTTAAGCAATACAAAAAAGAACTGTTAAGAGCAAAATTTAATTTTCCTTCCACACTGATTCTGTTTTCTTTCATTTGACACTTTACAAATAATATTGAGATAAATAAGATTATAAATTGCAAGTAGATGACACAAAGATACTATTTAATATCTCCAAGTGCAAAAATTCTTTAGTCACTAAAGTCACATATTATGTGAGAAAAGATTTTTAATGTTAGTGTAACAATGAAAGGCTGAGATTTGGTTTTTCTTTTACTTTTATTTACTAATACAAGACCTCCCCATAGTCAGATTCAAGGTTATGGAGAAGAGAGAGTTTTAAAATAATCATGTCAATGAAAATCAATGGCAGAAAACTTCTTATGTACCGTCATTTTCCCATTTCTATTGCCAGCCTCCCTAGCAGCCAAGGCTGCCAAAAGTGGATCTTTGATGACTTTCTCATCACTAGCAAGTTTTCTGAGGAGAAAAATAAGTAAAACTGGCATTAGCATTGACAAATATTGGTGACCAACACCATTTTGGTTAATATATTTATGAATGTTAGTTTTACTTGGTGCATTATTAGTTGTGAAAAAAAAAGATCTCTGAAAAGTTTAAAAATAATATTATAAACTTGTAATTTTTTTGTTAGGTTGGAGACTAAGTTAACAATATTTCTTTCACTAAAAAGGAATTTAACTTACTGACAATTCCACAAAAATCATTCTATTTTGGTGGAGAAGTTTCAATATGACATAGCATTATAAAGTAAAAAGAGGATCAAATTTAACTAATCCAACTTCAATTCCTCACAATTTAGTGATAAGTCTTAACAGTGTCGAAATTAATTCCTTGATTTACCTTCAAGAACTATATCTTAAGTATGAACGACAGAGGCTATATTTCTTTACCACACATCTACTTTTGTTTGATGCAATTTTTATTTAACAATAATTCAATCTTATCCTAAACTATTTGTGATGTTACAAGATCTATTTGATTATAATATACATTACCAGATTATATAAAAAAAATCTAATCTTTTCGAACAGCAAAATAAGAGCAAGGCAAAGATATAAGAGTGACCTAACAATATCAGTTTTATAAATTATATACTTGTGCGTTAACTTTATCAATGCAGCAAACACATACTTTTGTTGACTGCGTTTTGACAATCTGCTAGCTTCTGCTGCTTGTTTCCGAGATTCAAACTCTTCTCTTTTGAGGACTTCTCCACTGCCTCTGTATCCTAGTTCAACCAACTGCCTTGCTAACTCTTGATCCTTTAAAAAAAAAAAAAAAAAAAAATAACTTGCAAAGAGCAGTGCACACAATGACAAACAACAACAACGACTGAGAGCTTCATATTGAGATGGTATTATAACTTTAGAAGAAAAATAAAATATTAAATAGTTTGAAAAGCCACATAATTAGAAATGTAAAAATTTTAAAAAGAAATGTTCTACGCCATAGAATATTATTAACCATTTGAGTGCTGTGGGTTTGAATTCGACCCCTATTTTGGAGGCAATAATGCAGATATTAATTATATGTCCATTGGCCTGAATGACCATCCACTCCCATTCATTGGTTCAAATCATCTTTCGACAGTGTCACTTAAGAACATAATTCATTGGATTTTGATTAAAAAGATATGTCAATTTCATAGACAGCTATGCTCTATGGGGAAAATCATTTCAAAACAATTTCCTGAGAACTTAAGTGGTAAATTTTATTAATATATAAAAATTTTGAGTAAAGAAAAATCACGAATAATGAAAAATAATCAAATATAGAGTTAGATCTAAATAAGTTTAAATATTTTGATCATAGTCAACATATTAAAAAACCTTGAATCCTTACCTAGAATAGGTATTGAATTAGAATTAGAATTCCATACAAATTCAGTACACCTGTGTTAAGTGAAGATACTATCCATTTAAGAGCCATTTGTGAGTTCAAATGTTGATATGATTGGGCTTTAATATGTATTTTTTTCATTGCAACTACCTACATATAGGTGAAACGATTCTAGTTTTCACAAACAGATGACATTTCTTGACTCTACCTTTTTCTCAAAGTGTAGTAAATTTAAAAAGATGTTTTAGTTGAGATGCATATTACATCTAGATTAGACATATAATCAAGGCCTATAAAAAAAACCTCAAACAAATTTATAGTCCTATCTAGATCACAATATCTAGATCTAACCAAGGTCTAGAAAGTGCTTTAGTTTTAAATCTAAACCCTATGGATTAATAATATTAGCACTTGATGTACATCTTGGATTAAGATCATTGGCATTAATATTTATGTTTCGTGGATATATCTATTTGACATATTCTTAAGTAAATACAATTGAGTAAGATTAGCCAATGCAATGGAAAGTTTCAAGTCGATGGCCACATAACAATAACGTTTATCTGGGCAACAATGGTAATATAAAGTCATCGGTTTATAAATGATTTTAATCACCTCTAAATAGTAAAGGTCCAACGAAGTGATTTGTGAGTCAAGAAAATCTTCATAGCAGCTAAATTCTGTGACAATGCTGTCACCTCCGGTTGTTACTTCTTCCTCCATATTGTTTACAAACCTTGTCGCACAGATACGAAAAAATGTTAATTCTCATATAGATCTAGTTCCTTGTGTAGATTCTCTATATTGATGCTAAAATATCTTATTGTTTTAAAATATGAAAAACGAATACACAAATTACTATATTGCCTATAAAATCGTTGGGAGTTTACTTGAAATGAAGATAAAAGGATAACAGTTTACATTATTTAGTGCGTATTGATCTTTAAAACCATAGAAACAAGTCGTTTTTTTCGTAGTTCGGTGTTTCGCTAATACAAATTTGAGTAATTCAATGTCCTAACACGTACATGGCGTTGTAATAACAAAACATCATATAACTGTTTTCATTTTATGTATCAACGACAACGCTTTTTTCCTCGGTGAATATTATAATTATGTAAATGGGTGATATTCGAAGTATGAATCACCTTTTCTTGATCCAATCAAGTTACCGACGCTTCTTTCTTTCTTTTTTTTTTTTTTTTTTTTTTTTTTTTTTACATTGTGTACTAAACAATCTGTAGCTTATTAGCTAAACGTGTGCTACCTGATCAAATCAGATTTTAAAAAAATCAAAATAAAATAATAATTCTGTTTTAAAAATACGGAAACTATTATTTGTTTCAGGCTGGAGGGCATAGATAAAACTTTACTTTAAAAAAAAAAACACATTTTTGTTTTTACAAAATCGAACTTTGCAAAACTGCGCAAAATAGATGCGGTCTCCAATTCAAGGGACTTATGATTTTGAAACAGCATGTTAAAAAACAAAACAAAAACAAAAACAAATGACAAACAAACAAAAACAACAACAACAAATAAACAAACAAACAAACGAAACAGCAACAACAAAAACAACAACGACAACAACAACAACAAACAAATAAACAAATAAACAAACAGAAAACAAACAGAAAACAAACCAACCAACCAAACACATTTTTAAATAGATAAAGAAAAAGAAAACACTAGACTTTTCACACACCCTTATCATTGTGACCAACAAATCCCATGATGCTCGATAACCTTGCTCAGTCGGTAGTGCATTATGCTGACGAGCAGGAGGTCCAAGATTCAAATCTAAATCGGTGCCTTTCTTCATTTCAGTAGGGAAGGAGGTGATGGTGATGGTAAGGGATGAAAAAGTTAATCAGAGATTTAAAATAGGACTGCATGTGGTTGTTAAAAATTGTATATCTAGTATTCCCCACTGGTATGCTTTTTGTAATCAAAACATGTCTGTCCCTCTGTTTCCCCCTGTCTGTCTGTCTGTCTGTCTGTCTGTCTGTCTGTCTGTCTGTCTGTCTGTCTGTCTGTCTGTCTGTCTGTCTGTCTGTCTGTCTGTCTGTCTGTCTGTCTGTCTGTCTGTCTGTCTGTCTGTCTCTGTCTGTCTGTCTGTCTGTCTGTCTGTCTGTCTGTCTGTCTGTCTGTCTCTCTGTCTGTCTCTCTCTCTCTCTCTCTCTCTCTCTCTCTCTCTCTCTCTCTCTTCTCTCTCTCTCTCTCTCTCTCTCTCTCTCTCTCTCTCTCTCTCTCTCTCTCTCTCTCTCTCTCTCTCTCTCTCTCTCTCTCTCTCTCTCTCTCCCTCTCTCTCTTTCTATACTTCGTTTATCTCTCTTTGTCTTTGACCATGCGTTTGTATGTCATATATCTTTATGCCTCAATGTGCCTTTCTGTCTGTTTGCCTGCCTGTCTACTAAATGTATGTCAGTCTCTCTTCTAGTCTGTCTGTATCTGCCTCTGCCTTTATGCCTTTATGCCTCTATCAATAACCGTATATGTTTGTATAAACCACATCTCTTTCTTTATTTCTGTCCACCTCTATCCCTTTCAGACAGGCGTACAGCCCCGCTCTCTACTTTTGTTTTTTAAGCCATCTCTTAGGCAACAGGTAAAATTGTCATACGTCAGTCTTGAAACCCGTCCACGATATAGCCTTGCTGCTGACGTTGATGTGAAGAATTCAAATCACTCATCTCGTCCCCTCTCCCTTCCCCTTCGCTCTCCAAATTTATTTTTCTAGTACGCTCGTATCAGCCTCCTTTAAGATGTCGTAACTAAAAAAGATTTAGTGGACTGTTATATAAATTTTAATTTATAACTTGATATTTGAAGGAAATCACCCAAACCTACTTTCCAAAATCTGAAAATGTTTTACGAAACAATAGCTATATATGGTGCATTTTGAAAATATTTTGTGTCTTGTTTATATGACTCATATTTTAAAAATTATATGCTTTAAATACTATGTATACATCATATTAAAAAGGGGGCGCGATTACTTTTTTTCGTGAACGTTTAAAAGAAATTAGATTGTGAAAATAAAGCCTTTTTTAGGTTTAAATCTATATTATTCATTAAAAAAATACCAAAATACCACCCTTCGCTGTGAACAATATAAAAATATATCTCGAGGAGCTCCGTAGCTTATGGTATGACGGGCGCTCTAACCGCACATCCATCATTATCAAGAAACCAGTAGACATTAGGCCTACAACTGGGCTGAATGTTACACTTATCTTGACGGATACCAAAGACCACAGCATGAGTTACGACGAACCTAAGAAAATAATATGTAATAATTATCTCAGGAAAGGCAGCACTCTGAACAGAGAAGCCAAAAGGTTGTAAAGTAAAACCTTTAAGCCAAACTTTTTAGAACTGTTTCTTTAATTTGTTTATCTCGTGTTTCTGCGTTTCACAATTCAACCACTTTCCCAATTGAAGAAAACGATGATCGATGTTCAAACATTTCTTTAAACAGTGCGGTTGATATTGTGTTTGAAATTTGAATTTTCAGAAACAATAAGTTCTAATTTCTTTTAACCGCATTAGGCTTTCATCAATCATGATTTGGTTATACAAAATATCAAATCAATTGAATGGGTTGATAGATAGTGAGGCAGGCATACACACGCCTACTCAGGTTATCTACTATGAATACATGTTTAGAAAAATTTACAAATGAAAAAGACAAAGGATCTAGATAGGTAGGTAGATAGGTAGATAGATAGATAGATAGATAGATAGATAGATAGATAGATAGATAGATAGATAGATAGATAGATAGATAGATAGATAGATAGATAGATAGATAGATAGATAGATAGATAGATAGATAGATAGATAGATAGATAGATAGATAGATAGATAGATAGACATTTAATGCTCTTGATGATAATCGTACACACACATTTTGGTCTGTGCAGTGAACACATCCAAAACATTGCGTACATTATTTTTTTAGAACTGTTTATATACTCCCCCCCCCCCCCCCCCCCCCCCACACCGCCCCGCACACAACAAGATGAAGAACAAACAAAACCATTTTTTTAGAACTGTTTATAAACTTACCCCTCCCCCAATACACAGACTGGAAAGTAAACATGTGAGAGAAAGATTGAATTATTGGACGCGACAGATGACGATTCTATTGAAAGGTAACGAACAAAATGTGCAGCGAGACAGCTAGAAACATAATTTATTCAGCATAAACATTGATGTGTGGCAATGGAAATTATAGACAAATACAGAGAAATAAACTTTACTCACACCGTAATGATAAAAAAAGATCATTAAACACAAAAGGTGACAAACTTAAATCTATGGACAACCAATCGTACTTTGTTCTGATTGATATAATAAAATAGATAGTATATATTTGACATAGCGCGTGGCCTACTCGAGGAAAAACAACAAGAGCGTTCATAATCATAACCCCTCATGTTGGAAAACAAACAGATTTTATAGATTACATATTTTACAAAGAACGGGCTGTGCATTCTGGTTTTGTATCTTAAGTAGGGTTAACAGTAGGCCTATCGTATGGCTACACCTCCACATTAGCCTGTCAATCCAAGATGTTAGTCTGTCGTCGCAGCCTGAACTGTGTGATAAAATCATCCTCCATGAAGTTTAGTAGAGAAAACATCATATTTGAATGAGATCTTTAGTATAAATATACGACACACGATGACGAGAAAATGATAAAGTAATAAAGAAAAGAACAAAGAATAAAATTAATGAATGACCATGAAAAAGTACACATGTTTCTTTTATAATGTATCTATACGAACCACTTTTAAACAATAAAAGAGTAAAAAAAAAAAACATAACAAATTGAAGCAAAAAATAAAATGTATAATTACTTAAATCTGACAGAGACCATACAAAGGAAAATATGCTCCGTAACAACAGCAAACACAGCATCAACAAACTAAAAAAAAGCAAAAAGAACAATAAATTAAATTAATATTGAGAGACTTTGAGATGGAAGTAGAAAGTGCGTTTCAAAAAAGTACGTACAAACAAAAGAGTTCATGTTTCATTATTAGCTTCCTTCAAATATCTTAGTAGTCTAAAAAATATGGGGAAAGCAAAATATTTATAACGACAACTAAAACAAGAACAACAACAATAATAACAACAAAAAACAACAACAACACAAGCAAAAACAACAACAACAACAACAACAACAACAACAACAACATAAACAGGAAGACTAACACCAATATAATTACAGCCACGATCAAAATTAATAAAATCAATAATGATAATAAATAACAAATAATAATAATAACAACAACAACAACAACAACAATAATAATAATAATAATAATAATAATAATAATAATAATAATAATTTAATATAACAACAACACCATCAATAACAATAACAATTACAGCAATAACAGATTCAACAACAAAGTTGTTATAAAAAGCAACAAATATCATTTATCTCAAACAAAACCTAAGGAGCATTTAACCTAAATTGCTACAAACGTTTTAATTAACGTAGCCCTTAAATCACAAAGTCGTCCGTGCTGTATGAAAACAACACGACACACTTAAGATGAAGATGATGAAATGAGCGAAAGAGTACAGTAATGAGGAAACGCGAGAAAGTAGGTTTGCAAGAATGTGTTTCGTGAAGGTGACATTTATAAATAATACAACTGTAAGTGATTACACACAATTTTTCATCATTTGAACTAACTTAAAATTGAACTTACAAAGAAACTTAAGTTGTGAATGTTCCGTATTTAAACCTTGCAATCTATTTGTATTCAAATGAATGAGTGAAAATATTATGAACTATTTTGGATTATTAAAAAATTATAAACTATAAATGAATTATATTATTAAGTGTTCTGATGTAGACAAACCCATTTCTATAGTTCCCAGAAGCCATGTTAGACACAAACAACATTTCGGGTACTTGGACGGTCACAGTGTACTGACACGGAGCAAATCAGTAAAGCTGACACTGATAGAGATCATTAAAAGGACATCATCTTTAACAACAGCATAAACAACAACACGCAATTAAGTGAACTGCAGTTGAGATCGAACCCGAAACTTTCCTGTTAAATGCTGTGCATTCTGCCTTTGGATATTCCCCCTCGTCCACTCTCCAACTAAAAAAAAACATGCCTGTTACCTCGCCTATATATCTGACGCCTGTATAAGCAGGTGTTCACTCTCTGAACACTGTTTGGCTCAATGTTTTGCAAAATTGACACTTCAAAGATGGCTTGATGTCAGGAAATGGCTTGTCTTAAAGAGCATTCCAATAAAGAAAAAAAAAGAAGCAAAAAAAAACACATAAAAATGTAAAAATAAACAAGAAATAAAAAAAAAAAACGGCGGCGGCAACGGTAGAGCATGCATTTAAAAAAAAATGTATTTAGGAAGTATCGAGTCTGATTCCTGATTGATCGTTCCTTATTGGTTGGGTTGGTGTTAATATAATGTGACCGGTTAAGACAGAAGTCATCGTATCCCCGCTCTTTTTCTCCGTGGCTTTAAAATTGCAAAGCGTTAGTCTTGGGAGCCGTCAGTTATAAAGCCTGGTTGCTGGCGGTGGACTTTAGGACACGAGCAAACCAAACCATACCAACCATAGAATATGAGATAACTGTTATCGCATTTTCCGTTTGGTTTATATAACTAAATGAACTTACAAAAATCTATTAATTCTGTTGCAACAAAAATATTGTCTGCGAAGGGTATTTGAAACGATGTTGTAATACCTATACATCCGTGGATGACAAATATATGCCAATATATTTTCCGCAATGTTCATTAAAAGTGGACGTGCTTGTAATTTAATAATATCATTTGTAATGATAAGTTTTACATTCTATTGAAGAAACTCGTTGAGTGTGCATTATTTGCAGCTCAGTTCTGAATCTGAAAAGGAAAAAAATGCCTCTATTGTTCGTTTCTCAGCACATAACATCTACTTTAAATGAAAAACCACTTTTAAAAGACACTAACAATACACATAAGACAGCAGTGCAAAAATATGCAATAAGGCACGAACAGTTCAAGAAGTAGAGTGAAACTTCGATACCATTGGCGTGTAAAACTTACATATTTTGATACCATTGGCGTGTAAACCTTACATGCTTCTATACAATTAGCACACATGCCTTAAACACTTCGATACTATTGGTGTGCACATCATAATATGGTTATCATTAGATCTATACTTCCTTTTATATTGGTGTACAAAATTTTACAAACCACGAAACGATTGGCGTGTGTACCTTACATACGTCGATATCATTAGTGTAAACAAAGTTTCAGTTCAAAGTAAAAAAGGAATACATGTGCAGTTACTCTGTTTTCTTCTCTTTCTTGTCATAAAATGTTCATCACTGTGTGTGAATCACACATCTTTAAAGCGTTTGAAAGTTCGACAGATATCAAAATCTTTATTTAGTCTAGATGCAAGAGACGCACACTGATAAGTCACTTCTACAGAGAACATAAGAGGTGCTGCATCTGTTGACGATTGCTTCCAAATGCTGGCCGCTCTCTTTCAAAGCTTTCTTGGCAACCTCTGGGCACCTGGTAATTACTTTGACGCTGCTGCTGCTGCTGCTGCTGTGTGTGTTGATTGCTTAGATGGTAAGACGTTGGGCACATCTGATAAGATCGGCTGTTGTTATGCTGACCTTGCATGCTCAGCCCCAACGCGTGATGCTGTTGATGGTGCTGATGTTGCAGAGATTGTTGTTGTTGCTGTTGTTGTTGTTGATTTTGTTGTTGGTGATGGGGGTGGTGGTGGTGTTGTTCCAGGGGCTGTTGTGTTTCTGGCTGGTGATGATGATGGTGGCTGTGGTGGTGGTACTGAATGTATTGACTGTAATACTCAGCACCCACGGGCATCTCGTTTCTCGCCATCGTGACGCTTGGGCAAGGGAACTGCTGGTGCTGAAGACTGTCGGGAAGCTTCCTCCTCCTTCCGGCCCGCCCCCTCCTCTTGCCGCGGCGGTCACAAACGCCAGTGTCCTTCACCAGCTTGATCTCCGCGCCCGTAGCTTTCAGGGTGGAGCCCAGCGCTGAAATGTAGTGAATAGCCAGTCTCAATGTCGCAATTTTGGACAGCTTCTGATGCTCGCTTAAGTTCGACTTGGGCACGACTTTTCGCAGCTCGTCGAAAGCGTCATTGAGCATGTGCATTCTAGTGCGCTCCCGCTCGGTCGCTCCGATCCTGGACATCTCGTAGGACTTCGGAGCTTTCCGCTTCCGGTTGGAGTAACTGTCCTGCTCGCTTTCAGGACTTTGCGCGAAGGGAGAAAATGCAGCGTGGCTGTAAGCGTCGCTATGGAGGTGGGCACCAGAGTCTACCGGGTACGACCTGTTGTACTGAGACCCCGGGTACAGAATGCACGGCGAGCTAAAATCCATAAAAGAGGATGGGAACGAAATATCTGGACTTCCAGAGCAAGACATGCTGCGACTGCTTGTGCTGCAGCAACTAGAGTATGTATTGGAGGAGATGGACACCGGTTTGGAGTCTCTAAAGTCACGCGCTCCAGTGTCAAAAAAGGAATAAGTTTTCGTCACTGAGTCTTTGGGATAGCCGTCAGAGTAACTTGCAAAACATACAAGCTCACCGTCAGGAATACTCTGGGATTTTAAATTAACTGATGTACTTTTATCCATAAAGAGCTTGTATGTGCAATACTGTTCCTTCAATAACTTGTTTTTATTTATTTATCAAAGAATATGATCATGAGGTTGCGAATAACTAAGGAAATCTGGTAACGTTACTAAACAGGTTGACGATTAAAACATCCAAATCTGAAGCATTGTGAATCTTTTAAAGACATACACTGTTGATGTTACCACCTGATCCCTTATAGGATGTATTATGTTACTGGTTCTTTATCTAAAGCTAAGCTGTGCCTGTCTCAAGTTTATCAAGAATTATAGCGTCTATGGTACACTTTATTAACAGCGAATATAATAATAATGGGACCTCATAAAATTTCCACAGGTCATAAAATTATTTGTATCAATCATTCAATTTGCTCAAACTGTCGGGTTTGTTTTAAATATCTTTGTGGCTAACTAACACAGCGCAACATTTTCTTATGAAATGAAACAATGTAACTCTGGTCCAAAAGAATGTGGAAGATTTTCATGAAAACGGGCAATATAAAGCACCATGGTATATCAATGAGGATCTCCCAACACCGAGTGAATAATAAAAAGGCGGGACTCGAGACTGGCATCTAGTAACGGGCAAGTCATAAGATACGCATGTCTACGTGTGAGTGAAACTTTGGCCCCGCCCACATTGTTATAGGGGCGAGTGAATGAGCAGCAACAGTGGCTTAGGCCCCGCCCCCTAGGTGAGCTCAGGCGAATGGGACAATGGTGCAGCTCTAGTCCTGCCAAGCTCAGGCATGTTATGGCTTTCCCAGACATGCATAGTTAATGTGGGTGTACGGCACTGAGTCAGACTTGTCGAGTAAACGCATTGGATTGAAGCAACAGATACAGTAACAGCAAACAAAAACGCTCTCACACGTGTGAAGGTGCAAGCTTCTTTTTTTTTCCTTACCGCAATTCGCACACTCGCCAAAATCATGGATTCGCAGTAGTTAAGCTTAACGCTAACATTAATAAATCGGCCACATGCATGTATGTTATTTTATCCCAAGTTCAGTGAATAGAAGATTAAAAAATGGAAAACGTGATAGTATTATTGTTCTCTCACGTTTTTCCTAATCACACTAAATTTCAGACCTACCGCAATTTACCCACTCAATAAAAGTAGGCCTTAATAAAGTATGACGATTTCAGTATGTTATTAAAAGGGTACGGAAACCGACGCAATATTATATTATTTTTCATCCAAGTTAGGAAAAAGTCAGAATTTATTAAGTCTAGATAACGACACATGGACACATCTGTTAAATGCACTAAATTGTAACGGCTGTTTGAATAAATCGGTGAACTGACCGATGTTGGAGCAGACTATATATTTGCTGCGTACATTATAATATTATGGTAGGCCTAATAATGTTAACAATGACTGCAAATATAATTTTTAAACGTTTTTTCCCCTAGACATGTATTTTGATTTTGAGAAGAGGCAAAATGAACCAAAGAACTAACAACGAAACATAGGCATATGTCTCAAATAATTTTATGTTCCAACCTGCCGTTACGATGTTACCGGTGAGTGAGGCAGATTAGGAAATTTGTTTTAGTTAATGTAGGAATGGCATAGCTGTATTTATTTATATCAATAACTGTAAAATAAGTGCGCATCGCAATCATGTTCTTGGAGATAGATACCGCAAAAAAGGTGAAGGGTCACCACCTACAGAGCTTACAGGTGCAGTCTTTGCTCGTACCCAAAGTTATGATTACACCAGTCATGCGTGCAGGGGTCATATTTTGCAAACTTCCAAGACCTCAAATCGTAAATCTAGACTCACTGTACAGATAAACTTTAAAAAATTGGAGAGGAAAGAAAGGGGGGGGGGGTAATTGACCGTATTACTTGTGTTTCCATCTATACGTTCTTTTAATTTGTCTGTTTTTGCAAGGGGATAGTTGATTGTTTCGTTGACTGATTGTTTCCATAAGCATAGGCAGCTCAGCCCAAACGGAGACCTTAGAGATTGTTGGGACAAGGCATAACAACACGATACGCAGGGTTCGAAGTAGAGGACACACATAGAGTGACTGAGTGAATGAGTGAAAGAGAGAGGAAAGGTGAGGTGGGTGGATGGAGGCAGACAGACAAACTCAATGAAAGAGAGACTGGGGTACCAACACTGACGTCTGACAATTTTACGTGGTAAGATACAGAGACCGACGAAGAGAGAGAGAGAGAGAGAGAGAGAGAGAGAGAGAGAGAGAGAGAGAGAGAGAGGGGGGGGGGGGAGAGGA
>RQTK01000234.1:464486-524261 GCA_003991915.1 Elysia chlorotica | reverse complement strand
AGAGAGAGAGAGAGAGAGAGAAGAGAGAGAGAGAGAGAGAGAGAGAGAGAGAGAGAGAGAGAGAGAGAGAGAGAGAGAGAGAGGAGTACAAAGAGGTGCAAGATCAGGGTGTAAAAGATTAAAATCACAAACTAATAACTTTCAATATTCAAAATTTTTCAATATTACCAATTTTTTTAATCAACTCATTTACTCCAATGCGTATAGTCTAACTCTAACAGCAACGAATCAAGAAACAAAAACGAGAGTTTAATTTGCCAACTAAATGCATCACAATGTCTTTTAATCGTTCTGTCTACAAATCTAAGCAATTGCCGGCAGGTTCACGAAAGCACACCCTCGGTTCCCCAAGGCGGGAGGGGAACAGTTCAACAGCTATGAGCCTTCACCTGCGCTTGCTTCCTGTATGTTGCTGTTTCCCGGCTTGAAACCTCCCAGGGGCAATTTAAACAGGAGATAATGTTTCACAACAATATTTCAGCATCACCGTCTTTTCTTCACGCGGTTTCGGCTGAGCTCCTGCGAGTCTGAGCGAAAATCCATCTTTGCTGCTTGTACTTGGGTAGGCTACTACGTACAAGGAGGTAGTATCGTTAGGCTCTCGAAGGTGGCCTTTAAAGTATATGGCTAGGTGTACGTCTAAATCTACGTCCTCTTTGTACCTAGTACTGTTTGCGTTTTTTTGTGGTTCTTCTTTTCCCGACCGAGCCTTTATTCTTCCTTTTTGTCTCCTTTTTCACAGACACAGACACTAGCACAGGCCCAGACATAGACACACAGACACCACACCGAAACATGTTTATGTAATTTCTAATCTTCCACCTTCAGCGCCGATTTGGAAAATTTTAACCATCATAAGGTAACCGGTGCATTTTTTGTCGTAGATCACAATTTTAATGTAGGCTTACGTTCATGTATATATTGATCGATTCATCCCCATCTGGGGTGCTACTTCGGTTTGCCTAAAAACTATGTCAGGAAATCATTTCAATGATAGTGAGTTCACTTTATACTGTCAAGTGTCCATAACTTACGTCATAAAGCCAATGTTCAGACCATTCATTTATAATTCTTGTGTGCAGCAAAAAAAAAAAAAAAAAATTCAAAGGGGTAAATAAAAAAGGGGGAAAAAAGGGAAACAAAACAAAAACAAAAACGCCGAAACTACAACAAAACCAAGACAGTGACTAAAAAACGAATTAATAAACTATGAACGGACGAATGGGTGAATCTCTGAATTACTTTTTATAATTTACGACAGCTTAAGACAGATGGATAAATGGACACGATAATTACACTTTCTTTTAGACTGATAAGATACGAAGCCAATTAAAAATTTATAATATAAATAACGAAAATACTCAGTTTGTGAAAGTTTTATTTGAAGAGATAGGTAGGTGGATAGATAAGTACACGAGTAATATGAATGAATTGAGCGTGAGTATTCTATCTTACAAACGTACTCTATTATAAATATTGCACCACCTTTGAATGTTAAGTCAGTGATGTCGAGCTAAGTGCGAACAACAGAGAGATGGCCACTGTTTGTTTTCAGTTCAGCGACGGCTAAGTACAACACTAGTGTTACATGGGCACTTACAGAGAGATAGACAGAGAGGGGAGAGAGAGGGGGAGAGAGAGGAGAGAGACACAAAGAGATATAAAGAGAGCAAGATAGAGAGAGAGACAAAGAGATATTAACGAGAGCAAGAGATACATAGCTAGATAGAGATAGATAGATAGATAGATAGATAGATAGATAGATAGATAGATAGATAGATAGATAGATATATAGATAGATAGATAGATAGATAGATAGATAGACAGATAGATAGATAGATAGATAAATAGATAGATAAATAGATAAAGAGATAGATAGAGATAGATAGATATATAGATAGACAGAGGGAGGGGGAGGGGAGGAGAGAAGGAAAGTGATGGCACTGGTAGTTTTAACTTTTGATAATAAAGGATGGACCTAATTGTCTCTTTATGTCTTAGGTATTACAACAAGCGAATTTCTTTAGACCTCAAGCAATTTTTACCCGCTACACTAACTAGTGGGGAGCACGGTAGCTCAGTTAAAAGTTGGCATTTTCTAATCAAGAAACCCAGGTTCAAATCTCGAGCAGAATAGATTTTTCTAGCATTTTTTCATTATTGAGCTTTCTATACGAGTTGTTCTTTAAACTTGTAAAATAGTAAAAGTAAAAAGTGGGCCTGCAATAAAGTGAAACCTGATATAATTTTTTGTAGACAGCTTAGCAACGCCTTTCCTTTTTCAGTAAAATTATGACTGAACTGTTATTCTATTTACCACCAATGATAAAAAAATTTCTTGTTTTGTTTTTTTCTTCTTTACATTTACGTAATTGGTGTCAACGAATTGTAATACTGGTACCTAAAATATCATAGGTATTTGGATTTGCCCAAAGGAATCAATAAAGTATATTTTATCTTATTCTATATTTCTAGTTTTCGCGTCATTGTATATTAATAGCCCCTGAGAGAAGGTTTTTAATCGAAATAGGAAAGAGATGACTAATAAAACAAGTGTTATGACAACGGATACAAGTCACAAAGAGATTTATTTGCTTCCATAAAGAAGTGTAGAAAGGTACGTGTAGAGCGTATGGAGTAGTAAGTATAACGGTGCAATAAAGTTAGACCATGGACTAAGCGTACCCGTAGTCTCTACCACATGTATTAAAACTACCCTTTCTGGGGTCTAATTTTATAGCATCTTTGAAAGTTACTGACCTAGGTCCATAGGCTACTCATCTTCAAATTAGCACTCTTTTCCTCATCCTTAACAGTATTAGCCTGGTAAATCTTTCCAAATAATCTGACCAACCCGATTCCGATTCACTCTGACAAATCCAATTTCAAAAGCTCTTCTCCCCCCATCACTTCCTCTGAAAAGCATGTTTACCAAGCTGTGTCGAATCACACAAGAAACACCCTTAAAGATCCCTCAATTTCTCTCCTTCAGTCACTTATTAAGCTCCACCTGGAAGGCTGGGGGCGGCCGCAGAAATCTCTCTTAAAACCGCCATGGCCCTGGCCAATTACTACCCGGGCTTTACCATAATACCTGGACGTTCTCTGGTTTTGTGTCACCCTCCTGCTGCTAGAGGCATAGCGGGAGGCAAGCGGCTCCAGTTGCAGTCTGGACGCTGGGGGAGATGAAAAGCTTAGATGCCAACTATAGGACAAAAAGCGTATGGTTTAGTGTTGTTCGTTTCTTAAAATCCAACGCCAAGAACTAGGCTATAAAATTATCGTGCAGAGTCCAAAAACTAACGTCAGAAAATTTTGTCTGCGGACACACAGAGACAAAATGGGGATTCCGTTGGGCACATTATACTGGCATCGACCAAACCACTAAGGGACGAAATCTGACAAATAAATTTGCCCGATCGTGGGCTCAAACCGGAACATTCTGAATGGAAGGCCAAAAATCTATCACTTATGCCAGCCCACCTACCCCCCCCCCCCCAAAAAAAAAAAAAAAAAAAAAAAAAAGCACGGATTTTTAAGCATTTTCTGAATTCTTGGGTTGGCCAGAATCGTCCACTTAGGTTCTCGGTAAGGTTGGCAGCTCTGGGGAAGGGATGCTCAAATCCAAGCACTGGAACCGCGCGTGCCCACTGCCCGTGGAGAGGAGTCTCTGACGACTTCATCCTGGGATCACTGGCTAACGATGACCATCGCTGACCAACAGAAGGGAGCTCAACCCCGCAGCGCTTACTGATCCATGTGTAGAGTTATCAGCAAGTCATCGCGCTACCCGATACTCGCCGTCTCGGGGGTCGGACTAGAATGCGTCTAGATTGGCCCGTGATGGCGGACTCTCTCTGCAAATAAGTGGACCGGCCAGTGAAGTGTTTTAAAGGGGCGAGCTAGCGCAATTTATAGAGTAATCGGCGCCTAATCCTGAGGAACTAGATTCATTCCAATGAACTGGAAAATCAATTTGTCGGATTTCGTCAGTATAATGTGATTGGAAGAGGCCGGAGTCTAACTGCCCCACATTGTCTTGTGTGGCGGCAGATAAAATTTTCAGACTATCATTGTGGGGCACGTCGCCGTATAAGATCATTATAGTTGGAACCTAGATGCCATGAAACTAGAAGACAGCTCTCTTACAAAGACTTATCTATGGATCATTTAGACAACGATGACCATCGGTGTAGTGCAGAAGTGTGTAGAGTTATCAACAGGTCATCGCGCCACCTGATCCCCGCCGACTCGGGGGTTCTGACTAGAAAGCCTCTAGATTGGCCAGTGGTGGTGGACGTTCTTTATAAATATGTGAATGGGCCTGTGAAGAGATACCAGAGAAGACTGTTTTAAAGTGGTCGAGCTGGCGCAGCTGGTAGAGCATTCGGCTCCTTATCGGGAGGTTCAAGGTTCGAGCCACGCTCTGCTCGATGCGTTGACTGCTACTGCTTAGGCCGGGTCAGTATACTGTGACCGACCAGAAATTGATACCGAATACCACTATCGGTGACCTCAATGCCGTATAGGATGTGTCTTGAGACACTGAAGACGCAAACTCCCTTTTGGTCCACAAAAGACGGTAACTTGGGTAATTTGGAATACCCAGTGGTTGTACATGTTGTGGAGACATTACTCCCATTATTTAATTGTAGCCGCAATGTCTTGAGTTCGAGTTGGCGCCCCTTTTCTCGTTCAGCAAGTTCAGCCTCTTTTTCTTGTTGCCGCTCTTTCCTATCTCTTTCTTCCCTCTCTAGCTGCCGAAGATATTTTTATTCTTCATTCAGTCGTTCTCTGATATACTTTCTTCTCTCATCTCCCGTGAACTGTAACGCGTTCGCCTCGATGACATATTTTACCACACTTTGCGACATGATCGCGACTTGATGCCAAATATTAAAAACTTAAATTTAGATCTAACAATTTTATATATCCTTTTACAGTTCAGCCCAAAAAAGGAAAGTTTCTACTCGAAATACAACCAGAGTTCTAATAATCTAGACCTATATCTAAAACAATGACAAATAACCCCCCCCCCCCCCCCCGCCAAAGCCCCAAGTGCGACGTTGATTAGATATAGTGGGTCGCTGTTGTAGGTCAATTACGGTATTGAATGATTATAATTCACGTAGACTTGGACACACTATCGTATCAATATTAACAAAATAATGATTACCGGGGTACTATAAATTATTTGTAGAAACACAATAATTTAACTTCATTAATAAACACCATGTCTGCGGGTTAAGAATACAACTAAAGAATGTCTAAATCTAAATCAGTACTTTAATGGATCTCAACACCAGTAAAATAACAGCGCTCACTGTGGTAAGATATTAATACGCGATCAGAAGTATAAACACTCATCTACAAAAACAGCAACAACAACAACAACAACAACAACAACAACAACAAGAACAGCAACAGCATCAACAACAAACCATCCATTATTCTACCATGTTCTGTCTAGAACTTACTAGGTAAAGATCTAGACTCCCCGCCCGCAACAGCCGATTTTATGCTAGCATAGTAGCATATCGTAAACAATGTCACAGCCATTTTCATTTTACTTGATGCCGTTTAAATAACTTAGATTTGCCGAATTATTTATACACAGACTGTTACAGTCATTTAAAGGATGTAGGGCCTAAGCGCAAAAAGATAAATGTTTAAAAATTGTATGTAGTATTGCTAGAATAGAATTAATATTGCTGTAAAAAGTCGCCAACAGACTTCTTCTTTAACGAATTACACCTTCGGCGAAGAAAACATAGGGGTAACACATATGGTGAAATGATTTATCAAATAAAATTACCTTTGAAAAATAAATAAAAATATTTGTCGTTGTTTCTAGTTCTTTCTATTTCTGTTTTTTTTCTTCTGTGGAGGAACTTTTCGTGGCTTTGTTTTTTTTTCTTTTCTATACTTTTATTGGTTATGTTAGTAAAAAAAAACCAATTGAAATAAACACATTTTTCTCATATATGTGATTTCTACTGACATACTTAATATAAGATACAATCATCATTACGTAATGCTCTATTATCCATAACACTCTCTACACACTTCTCTTTCTCTTTTGTTGCCCTGAGAACTTCTGCCAAACTTGTTGCATGAAGCCGCCTTGTCATCCCTGAAGTAATACCTCCTAACTGTGCCACGCCTCCCTTCCAGTATGTATGTCGTCAACAAACTTCCAGTGTCCCCTCCTCTCATCACACATCCAAGAAAGGTGGCATATCGCTCCTTAATTTTGTTTCCGATTTTTCCAAGAATTTCATTTTTTTAATTCTTTCGTCTATGAGAAGCGCAGCATTTCCTTCTAAACAACAAAAGAAAACAGAAAAAAATATTTTCTGTAACTATTCTTTCACTAGTTTATTTTGCGTCAATTGAAGCTGACCATGCCTCTCATCCATAAACAAGTAATAGTTCTAAATGGCAGTCAATAACTCTCTTTTTTTCTATTCTCAAAGGAGATGTGCCTGTTTAGTTTAGGTACATTGAGAAGTGAAATACCATTCGTGTGATATGCATGAAACAGAATTATTTCTTGCCCGCTGCATTGGTATGAACCCTTGCAAGATTCATCTATATTAACGCCTATGCCATCAAACCAGTTAAACATGCAGATTTCAATCTTTTTGTAATGTGGTGGATACATCAAGCATACACTTTTCGCATCAAGGCCACAGATAGTTTATTTTCTTGGTCTATGAATGAGGACAAACAGTGTACTGGCTTGTAACATTATAAACTATGTCAGATGCACGAAAAGGGTTAGGGGTGGTACCAATGTTGTAAATCAATTCCTTTCTCAGACTTTCAAACTTTCGGAGATGCTGTAGTTTTTCGTTTAAAACTCATTAAACTGCAAGGCCTGGCGTCCGCGGTCCATGGCTATGCGCAACGATAACATGCTTTGTTTGTGGTCCGCGGCCCGCCACGCGATTATCGTGTAATTAAGTAGAGTTTAACGAGGGGGTTGCTTCTTTTATTCTTCGAGCCCTGCTCATCCATATCGTCTACATCTACAAACCGTGGCAGACGATCAAACAGATTCTCTGCCCTGTCTCCTGTGAAAGTAAGAACATCGTAGGTCTGCAGAACTACTTCAGGCGCAGCTTGTGTAAACCGCGCTTGTTTGTCTTCTAGCCGGCGGTAAGTATATAGGCAAAAGCGTTAACACCAAGGCGCGCAACTTGCCAAGTGGCGATTGCTGGGGTAGAAGGAGACATTTTCGAAAGATAAAGGAAGAAACGGCTACAATTACACAATCAATAAGGCGGAGGGAGAGAGAACGATCTAGGTGAACGCTCGAAATACGCCTCTGACATCCCAGCGGGATGTCCGCACTTGTATATTTTCTGACCAAACCCATGGGCACGGAAAAGCCTCTCTTCCTCCGCGGCGATCAGGTGATCTTGCGGGAAGCGTTAGATCTTCATCGGGACGTAAGAATGGTGAGCCCGAGGAGTGGGAAAGGTCGCGCGGATCCAGGAGATCGCAATCTTCCTGTACGTCTGTGTGGTCTGGCGGTAGGGGGAGCACCTGTCTTGCTGAGAGGTTGAGGATGCGGGCGCTGATAGGACAGAGTTTGGGTATAATTGTCATCGGAATCCTAAGGGGTGAGAACGTTCTATGTAAACTTCTCACCAGTGATTCGACTTAGATGGTCGTACAGTGGTGTATGAATCGATTGGATAACTATGGTTTGAAAAAAATTATACGTGTAGTTGGGCAAGAGCTGAATAAAATCTCAAATCGTGAGGAGAATTCTGCGGTATCTTAAATACATGTACTTGTGCAAATGTATAAAAGCTCATCTACGGGAAAAATATTCAGTTAAATTTACCATAGATATAAATCCGCGATAAAATACCGTTCCTGGCTACTCAACATTGCCAAGAAAAAAAACCGCACTGGAAACAGTGCTAAGTATTGCGAAAGTGATTTAGGGTTGTCTATTGAATAGACAAAGAAAAAGCCAACAGCACAAACATAACGCAATGGAAGAAGAGGGTCGCTCAACACTGTGAAAATGTCAAAGCTTAAAGGGGGTTCCTTCCGTCTGTGCCTTACGTGCCATATTACCACATGGCAAAACTGTCAAGGGTGGCGAGGAGACATTTCACTCCCAGCGAGCGTCGATAGGTCTGACCTACAGAAATCTGTGGGAGAGAAAAAAATAGTAAGAATTTGATATACATGTATAACGTAAAGATGTGGATACATGTATCTAGTCCTATGAAGAATAAGAAGAAAAGTTACGAAAGTGGTGGGTTCAAAATTACATAACTGTATCATTGGGTTTTCATATAATGACTTTAATTGGGTTTTATCTTTAAGGTAGACACTGATGAATTGCATAAATTGAAATATAAGCTCATACTAAATTTATCCGATTCGATTACAGTGTTAGATGAGAACCCACAAAATTTGTGACGAAATGATTCCTGATGAATTTGTAATTTTCTGCAACTTAAAATCATGTTTCTTCAGAATAGATATGAAACAATTAGCAAGGTTCCCAGTAAAAAATGAAAACAAAATCCCTGACTTTTTCCTGCTTTTTTTCTTCAGGTTTTTAAGATTAAATTTGAGGTAGTGTCATCGGGAAATCTAAAGCATAAATTGTCCGAAATTATTATTAAATAAGATAAGAAAAAATATTGAAAGATGAAGAGAGAGAGAGAGAGAGAGAGATAGAGAGAGAGAGAGAGAGAGAGAGATACAAACATAACGCAATGGAAGAAGAGGGTCGCTCAACACTGTGAAAATGTCAAAGCTTAAAGGGGGTTCCTTCCGTCTGTGCCTTACGTGCCATATTACCACATGGCAAAACTGTCAAGGAGGCGAGGAGACATTTCACTCCCAGCGAGCGTCGCTAGGTCTGACCTACAGAAATCTGTGGGAGAGAAAAAAATAGTAAGAATTGATATACATGATTGTATAACGTAAAGATGTGGATACATGTATCTAGTCCTATGAAGAATAAGAAGAAAAGTTACGAAAGCGCAATTACATAATTGTATCATTGGGTTTTCATAATATGATATTAATAGGGTTTTATCTTTAAGGTAGACTTTGATGAATTGTATGAATTGAAATATAGGCTCATATTATTTATCCGATTCAATTACAGTGTTACAGTGTTAGATGAGAGAGAGAGAGAGAGAGAGAGAGAGAGAGAGAGGGTGAGAGAGAGAGAGAGAGAGAGAGAATAATCACAAATCAACTTACCACAAAAGAACTTGTAACTTTTTTTTTTCATCAGATGATCATCATCCTAAGCACATCTCTAGTATATGTATTTACACTGTCTGTTGAGCACTATCTACATTTATATTGCACACTGTCAAATTTAGTGTCATTTACAGTATGTACAGTTTTTCCTCTTCTGTAAGTTCCTCATTACAAACTTCTATGAAGCACTTTCTCCTTCTCGAGCACTTTTTGTAGAACACCATCCAGATCCAGCTCTTTGGCTTTCTCCCTAGCCTTATCACTGAGGCAATAAAATATTTTCTGCTGTGTTAACTCCATAAGTAGAACAAGCAGCTTCTTGCCACACATGCGAAAATGAAACAGCTCTGCTGGTTTTGAAAACTTGATGTCCTTCAATTGCACATCATTAGAAATGCCAAAATTTGTTCAAGAAGAAATGTACGAACTCTTTTATGCCGTGGAAAAGGCTTATAGGACGCCATTTGTGACCTTTTTTTTCGATTGTGCATTTGGTTGCTTTTTTTTTAGACTTTTTTCATGGTACCTGAATTTAAAAAAATTGCCCACATACTGTCACTTGCTTAGACAGGCAATTGAATTTTTTTAAATTTTGATTTTACAACACAATGCAGTGTGCGCGTCAAAATCTGCTTATGGTCCAATTCAGTCAATATATATTCAAAATGATGTAACAATATGACTCATTTGGGATATTAAAAAATAGTACATGATGTATACGCCATTATTTAATGTGCACATGTTAAATATTGGTATTTATCAGATACCATTGCTGTAAGAATAATTGGTCATAAAAACAAATAATGATTAATATGAACTATGTTTAAAGCACATTGCATGTATTTGTTGACTCCAGTGTGAAAAATTTTCATTGTTCTGTGCATCGCTAAAGACAAAGAAATCTTAAATCGCTATAAACACATAAAAACGATCGTCCGCATAAATGTTTACCTATCTTACTAAAAGAACAAGGAGCAAATCTGTTGAGACAGGCTTGGTTTGTGTGTTTTATAGCAAGAGGATTATGATTAGACACTGCCCCAATCAGATGGAGACTTCCGCTGTCTAAACTGTGCTGTTTATCTACCATTGAACACCAAACAAAAGCTACGATAACACCTATGGTTGCATAAACACGACTATCTAGCATAACAGTGTGAACACAAGGGATGAATCGGCTTCAGCTCTTAGCAATACTACTTTTGTTGTTGTTTTCTTACAGGCCCACTCTGTATACAGGAAAAATTGCATAGGGCCTGCTTATTTTATTTCATCTACGAATTGAAAAACTTTGTTCCATTGTTGTCGCTGTTGTATATTGTTTAATACAGTGTTTACAGTTTAATTGTTAGTTCTGTTTTTTAATGATGTAACTTCCCAATTTTAAAGAAACTGATAGATGTTTGCATGACCCATTTCGAACATGTCCCGCCCATGATATCACATGACGAGGTTGAACGATTCCCTCTGGAATTATGGAAAATCGTCCACTTGAGTACTGTACGGATGTGAGAATATAAATAAAGTATACTTTTGTCCATTTTAAGAGGGAAAAAACAACCATTCATTGTCGTTGTCTTGTAATGTTTGTAAAAAGAGCGTCTCACTTTCCGCTGTTGTTTTAAGTTATTGAAGGGCATGTATAATAAACCAAGTTGTTTGGTTAATGAATCGATGTTAGTAAAATATGCCATCGTGCAGGCTGAGTCAGTAGTTCTGGTATCCCTGTCCTGTTTCTGTATAGCAGCACGAAGGGTTGTTGGACATTAGTCTTGAGAGCCGCCAGCGATATATTTAGTTGCTGAGATTGGGCGTAAGAAACTCGCGAAGCTATCTCAGCCTTGTAGAAATGTGGCCTGACCAGCATGAGGTCTACGGTTCCTATACGGTTTGCCTCCCCCCACCCCCTCTCCTTCCAGTCTTCCTATAACAGTTTTACGGAAAACTATGAGGCAAAAACTACTCAAATATTACCTTATAAAGTAGATTTAGAAGATGCAGAGCATTAGAGTTATAAGAAGAGCTAGACTCCCTAGGTATTTTTCTACATCTGTTAAAGTAGTCTCTTCACGAAAATGGCCGAATAATTACTGCGCTTTGTGGGATTAGAACTCTCGACACGTAGATGCATCGGCACCAAATCGCCTTCCCATTCCACTTAAAGAGAGTATGTTTTATACCACAAGACAACTACACTCCTTTCTTTCGGGTCTTTTTCCATAGTTATAGTTTTACGGCGGGTCTCTCTTGGTCTTGACCTCACCATCCGTGCGATGTCGAGCAGAGATGAGAGAATCTGTAGGCCCCGGGCACACATGTCCCAGCCATCTCAGCCACTGGGAATTATTTCAAGAATTGTACGTCTCTCCGATTTTATCAGCGAATTGAACAACATTATTTTCATTCTCATAATTAAAACTTGTCTTACTCTTCGATCTACAAAAAGCCCTGTACAACTTCTAATGAGTAAGGACGTGGTGATCAAGAAATGCACAAATTAAGAAACTTAAAATGATCGAGGTGTAGTAAAATCAAATGTGCTATAAACTTAACCCCCCCCCCCCCCCACACACACACACACTTAGGTTAGTTTTTACTAAACCATCGTGGTAGGGGGTCTAAGCTTTAAGTATTCTTGTACTTGCCCACAAAGTTCAAGAACTTTACCTTTTAACAAGAAAAATGTTTTTTTTACAATTTGAACAAATTTTTAAAAGTTAAAAGCAGTACGTTTTTCATCATTAACACTTCAACAAATTTTCGCCCTTGCGCGCCTGTTTTACAGCACAGCCGCGGCTGAAAGAGATGTTTGTGTGATTTTCTACAGTGAAAGGGGAAATCCGAACCGCATAGCATCGTAAGTCGCATCGCACGTGAAGCAACGCGATCCCCGTGTTATGACATCGAAACATCCAGGAAGACCTGACGCTTGTTTTATCTATTTCAGACTTGCCCTGCGCTGCTAAGTGGAGTGGCCTGTGGTCGTTCACACTTTTTATTCTTATTCTTTTTTATTTTTAAACATGTAGCTTTTCATTTTAATCGGTATCTTTTCCCACAAAGAGGCTAGACTGAGGACAGGCTATAATAACTTAAGTATTAAAATTTATCATGGTTTGATTCGTAAAGGTTACGACATTATTGGTAGGGAAAGTCCCATAATTTGAAGAGGACTTAGATCAGTATCTTTTCCTACGAACTATGGAGGAGGAGATGGGAGATTTAGTGCTTAGCCTAGGAGAGTCTATTATTTTATCATGATTATTTTGATACGACTTAATAGAAATGGCTCAAACCTAGATCTGTGCATGACAAAGAGCACAATGTGTCATTATTTCGTTCATATATGTAGCCTAACGATATTACTAACAGGAGGAATCTCTCTAAATAAAGATGAACCTTCCTTTTATTAAAGCCTACAAAAGAATTAAAAGGAAAAAATCCACACATCCCAGTGGTAGGCGACTGGAACCTTTTTCTATTCACGGGAAGAACATGTGAACAATAAAAAAAAAGCAAATGGCTCAGTTTTGCACCCTATAGATGGATCTAGATCTTGTTGATATTTGGAGGTGCGAAAATCCAGAAATTAACAAGTATACTTGGAGAAGAACTACAATGAACTACAAATGGGACGTCTCGATTTTTTTTTCTAATCTCAGAATTGCTAGTGCTTTTCGTCATAAAAAAAAAAACAAGCAATTGTGCTAGGCTATCGCTGGGATCATTCAATTATAACATTGTAACTAGGATTCAATCAAACGCCAAAATTGAAAACATTTTGGAAATTTAATAACCCTTTACTCCAAGATGAGGATTATATAAATACATGTATAGTTAAAAACACAATATTGGATGTTAAGATCCAATAGTATACATAGCTATCCCTTATAATAATGATTACTTTAATATCAAGTGATTTGTATCGATATCACTCGCGTTTTCCCGGAAATGCTACGACTGTACTGGAGATACGTCAGAAAATTATTATTAGAGCTTCCATTCTAAATAAAATCAAAAGAAGAGAAATAAGAGACCTATAGGGGTTGGAAAACTCAGAAGAATTTTCCCACATAAACGAAAAATATGAAGAAGCAAGGTCTAAAATCATGGAAGGCGTTGAAATAACATACAATGAAGCTTGGCAGGTCTTAAAGAACATGAAAAACAACAAAAGCCCGGGATCCGATGGCTATGCAGTAGAATTCTTCAATCTTTTAAAGACTTAGATCACTCTTTCATTAAGCCGTAAATAATTTTAGGTTCTCAATAAAGTTGCTATCCACAGCCAGCGTGAAGGCCTAATAACCTGAATGCCTAAACATGATAAATCTAAAAAATGTGCAAAACTTTGGAAGCCGATAATCCTTCTGAGCGTAGCCTAAAAAATAGCACCTGGGTGCATTGCGCAAATAATGCAAAGAAAACTGCCTCTTATTATAAACCCAGGCGAAACCGGCTTCATGGAAGATATATTCTTTGGGGATATTATTCGACTGGTATACGACGTCCTGTCTGAAGCAAATGTGTCAAAAAAGGAATCGCCTCCTTCTTTTGATTGATTTTGAGAAAGCTTTCTATTCGTTCAGCAGGCCCTTTATCTGTGAACCTTTACGATGTTTCAACTTCTCCGAAAACTTCCTTGATTGGTAAGACTATTTACTACGGAAATAAAATCCAGTGTTAGCATCAATAATACAGTATCCCCGTAGTTTTGAAGCAGAATGAGGATGTAGACAAGGAGGTGCAATCTCACCTTACATTTTTATTTCATTGTTAGTGAAATATTTGCATATATATTTAGGTCCGCTATAAAATCAAAAGGGTCACTTAAGTTCCTATTTTACTTGTTTTTACCTGTCGGTCTTTTACGTAGATTGTATAATTCAATTCCATTTACACTAGTTATTAAATCTTGCATCTGTCTGTGCATAATTAGTATCGGTTTTAAATGGTAGCGCTTTTGTTTACCTATGACTCTCGTGACAGTCTTTTTTTTTTTTTTCCATGAGATAAGGTTTCAATTTTAATTCATTAATTTTTGTTCACTTATGGTTGCATACTATTACGCAGCTTTACAGTGTTGCATTTTATATCATTTTTATTATATTCTTTCTGATAAGAGTATATGCTGCATACTATTACGTCTACATTTCTTCTTATGTATATTGTTTGGTTAAGATTTAACTTTTAATATTTAATTTTTAATTGTATGCTGATTGATATGATGTATGCGTATTTAGTGTATCCAATGTAAAGCGCTTTGAGATTTTTAAAAATATTCTGAAAATGGAAAGCGCTAAATAAATGTAATTTATTATTATTATTATTAATGCTGCATATATTTATATGAAAATGGAAAGCGCTAAATAAATGTAATTTATTATTATTATTATTAAAATATCTCAATATGCCGACTATCCCAGCCTATTCCTTGACGGCTCAGAGAGTAATTTCTGGAAGTGCCTATCGACGTTAGAAGAGTTGGCAAGATAATTTTATTCTGGACTAAAACCGAATACATGTACTGAAAAAACAAAACTGTATGGTTGGACTGCCCAAGGCCACCATAAGAAATCCAAATTCCAGGTTATAATTTGGAATGGAACCCACAGACTTTTAAATACTGGGCGTAACCTTCACATTAGATATGCACAGTGTAGCAAATAAGAAAAAAATGTAATTCAAATGAAGATAAAAAGTGATGCATGGAAAAAAAGAAACCTTACTCCATTCAGTAAGATTATAGTTATCAAGACTATTTTCTATTTCTAAAATCATTCACGTTCTCATGGCTTTTCCAAATCCTTCTCCATAGCTACTATCAACTCTACGAACAATGTTTCACATCTTTTAATGGAGTGGTAAAAATAATAAAATAAGAAAGGGTAGTGCATTTAGATCGTTGGAAAAAGGAGGTCTAGGTATGAAAAGTCTTAAACACTTTATTGAATAATTAAAATTAACTTGGGTAAGAAGGATAAAAATTAGCAAAAGCTTTATAAAGAAAATTCTTGTGACCACTTGCCCAATATTAAATATGATTTACGAAGTTGGACCGTCTAAGATGACTAATTATGGAATGGCGTATTCGACAGATTCTTCTGTTTCAGTTCAAAAGTGCACGCGAAAACCATACAAAAGTTTGAAAATGGAAGTTTCATACTTACTGAGAATTTAAAAACCAATAAAAAAAATGATTAACTGACAACAAGGTCACAGCGATTTACCAATTAAAACAAAATAATAAGTTTATGATTTTTGAAGAGTCCAAATGCCCTTATCAACATGTTAACATAGACTTTCTCCCCCACAGCGGGGTCGTTCGGGCTTTGGAACAATACAGACAAAAACTAAATTTAAAAATATAAAAATATAATTCAAAAATTCTACCTTACCTATCTATAATATTCTTAACAAAAGATTTGCTGCTGTTTTTGTTGTTGTTGTTATTGTGTTTGTTGTTGTAATTTTGTTTTGTCTAATTGCCTGGCGTATTTTCAGTATCTCTTTTAGTACTACTTTCATTATTATTGGCTTTATGATTCGTACTGTTATCAATAATTTTGTAACTATTATTAATTATCATTTTACATATCACAGTCATGTGTATCTATCTATTCCATGTATATTTTTTATTGTTATATTTAAAGAAAGAGAAATAAAAATCTTTTAAAAATTTCTTGAAGACATGGTTAAGACAGTATGATCCCTATAGTTTTTTTTTCTAACCTATTCAATCTATGATATAGCAATGTAAAACTCTCCTAACTGTACCTGGCGAAGCGCGGTTCGACTCTCACTACAAACCGAGTCTTCATTGGTGACTTTAGTAAGTAAACAATAATAGCAGCAATGACAGTTATCACAGGATCATCAATCGTTAGTTTTCAAGCCTTATTGTTTTTGTCGTAAAAAATTAGCTGCCCGGCGCTGACAACTATCATTCTTTGAAAGTAAAGAGAGGCGAGAGTTTTGTAACTTGTAGGCAAACATAGAGTCGAGGCCTTCTTCAGATAAAGCTCGAAGGCGGCTCAACCTATAATTATGAAAATTTCACAGAAGCTACATCTTACTAAATACTTTGTTTACCTGGTCCTTTTTTATTTATTTATTTTTCCATAAATTTATTACAATTAAATATAAAAATAGTCCGCCTTAAAATCTCCGGATCGTCTTTTATAATAACTAGATCTAGGCTTGGTTAGTCAAAGCGTCATTGACTACCGAATGTTCTAATGGCACTGCCGCTGGACTTCTGCAATCTATCTAGATCTAGAATCTAAATCTAAAACATTGGCTTACTTAAGCAAACTTTCTAGATCCACAATCAAGGCTTAACTAATGAAAAGGGTTTAATAGATCTAGATTCTAGATCTAATATAAAATTCAGCAGCTTCCTTTGACATAAGTCCCAGTTGCACCACACTTCCACGTAGAGCAAATTAGCTCACTTGGTAGAGCATTGATCTTCAATTCAGGAGGTGCGGGGTTCGAATCCGATCTTTAGCTTTTTTTTCGAATTTAATCCCCTGTAACTGGTTGGGTCGGTGTCGTTATAATGTGATCGGCTGGGACAGAAGTCATGTGGTGTCCCCGCCCTGTCTCATGTGTGGCAGCACATAAAATTGTCAGACGTAAGTCGTGGGGCCCGTCGTCGTATAGGAACCCCCCACCCCCTCTCCCAGAGGAATCTAGGTGACGTTAAACCGTATAGAAAACGTTTTTTGTTTGTTTGTTCTTTTGTTCTTTTTTGTGTGTTTGTGTTTGTTGTGTTTTTCTTGTTATTTAAGCTGTTCAAAACTAGATGTGGGTAGAAACACAGACATGCACAGCTTTTAAGCCTACCGCCCAAATTAAACTAGTTTCGATTTCTGTTTTCGAACACCTGGGTAAGACGCTGACTCTTTTAGAACACACAGTTGAGCCATCTGGTTTAACTAAGATGTTCTGAGATGTTAAGATTTTACCGTTTATTTATACCCGACTATAGCTGAGGTTCAACAGAAAAGAATTTGTTTTAAATTCCATCTTAATTGGATAAAAAAGCTGAACATTTTTTTTACAATCTCTTTGATTTTTCTGCATTTATTTGGTTGAATGTTTTAAAAAGGATAAAAATGTGTCTTTATGTTTATGTGTCTTGTAGATTAAAAGATAAATTACCAATAGCAATAACTTTGAAGTCTGAAAGATTTTCCCAAATTCTACTGGGAGACGGGACCTGGGGCACTTGCTGAGATTCGAACCTCTGATCGCAAGCCCAGAGCACTAACGACTGGCGCCCTAACATCAATAAGCAAGGTTTTGAGGTCCTATTATGGCTGTTCTCCTGGGCACTATACCCAGGACTTGGTAGATCACATCTTGCAGTACTAAACTTACACCGATCCAACCATAGGGAAGAACGCGGCGGCCAGGCGGGACTCGAACACAGGCCTACTGCGTCGGAGACCGACGCTCTAACCCACGCACTACCCTACTACTACTACTACTACTACTACTACTACTACTACTACTACTACTACTACTACTACTACTACTACTACTACTGCTGCTGCTGCTGCTGCTGCTGCTGCTATCAAGAGCGTAGATTGCTTTCCTTTATACATGACGTCTGTATACCCTCCAAGTCAGTGCGCCTCGTCTGAGGCGGAAAGATGAGTGCATTGGGGAGCCCGCCAGTTACTCAGCTAACTGTGAACTCAAGAGAAAACAATGTGATCGCGCACGGTGTTTGATATTCTTACGATCGCAGGGCATTACGGGGCGAACACCAACTGCTTCACAGTTATGTTAGTTTATTAACGGACTGATTTAGTGTTATATCTACATTTGACCGAGGTCCACACCCCGTGCGACATCGCAAGGGCCAGGTCAGAGAAACAAAAACTCAAGGCATAATAAGGACACAGGGTTCATTAATAATTCTGGCTATGTTATTGTATAAAGTGCAAAGAAACTCTGCATTCAAAACTACGCGAGACACAGTTCAACAAACAAGAAAAAAAGGAAGAAAGAAAAGGGAAAAGAGAGCCTGCTAGCTTTTCGCTGATGACAACCTTTCGAAATTCTAGCACCTTTCCAATTCATGGAAAATCATTGTGCTTTTCTTTGGTATAAAACAAAATACAACAACAACAACACCCCCCCCCCCCCTCTAACAAAACACTAACCAACCAAAAACTCCATAGTATGTCAAAATATGCAGTGTATCAAAATTTGACAGAAGCGAAGCAACAGTTCAACATATAAAATTAAAAACAAAAACAAAACAAACAAAAAACATGCGCAGTAGTCACCATAACTATGATTTGATTTTCTTGTTTTCTTGTATTGCTGCTGCTGTTGTTGTAATTGTTGCTCGCTAGGTATAATCAAAGATGTAATTATCTTTGGTATAATTATTTTTCATAATGGTTACCGAGAGCAATATTTGTTCTCATCATTGTTTCCGGCACTATAAATCTACTTAATTTACAAGCAATCTTCCATATCATTATTAGGCCTATTACTGAAAATGCTAGTACATTACTACTACTACTACTACTACTACTACTACTACTACTACTACTACTACTACTACTACTACTACTACTACTACTACTACTACTACTACTACTACTACTACTACTACTACTACTACTACTACTACTACTACTACTACTACTACTACTACTACTACTACTACTGCTGCTGCTGCTGCTGCTGCTGCTGCTACTACTACTACTACTAGTCAGTATTGACAAAGCCATTAAAGGCGAAACGTTTTTATGTATTTTCTCTATAATTTCTAGTTGTGTTTGATTTATTGTGTCCCTCAGTTGCTAAGTTGTGCGTATTCTTCTATTTATACTACTACTACTACTACTACTACTACTACTACTACTACTACTACTACTACTACTACTACTACTACTACTACTACTACTACTACTACTACTACTTACTACTACTACTACTACTACTACTACTACTACTACTACTACTACTACTATCGCCAGCGCCACCACCATTGCTACTGCGTCTGCTGCTACTTGTTATTCCTTTTCTTGTCCTTCTTATCATTATTGTTTTTCTTCTTCCTCAGTGCTGGTTTTGTGTGTGTGTGTGTGTGTGTGTTTTCTTTATAATCTTCTTTATCTTTTTTTTTTTTAGGGAGAACAACAGTGAACTATCTATTTTCACAACTGACCTTGCTTTTTCTCCCACGGAGACTTCCAACGAGGCCTTATGTATTTCACTGCGCAAAAGATCTTTAAAAGCTTTTATTGGAATCTGAAGTAAGATCTAGATCTAGGGATCTAGCTCATTCAGCTCAACTTGACTGATTCACTGAAACTTATCAACCTTCCCTGCTATGACTCTTGGTTTGACATCTTGATATCTCAAAAAACCAAGAAACCTGGGTGGGTGTAATTGTTGTAGAATTAGTTTTATTTGAATGAGACATGCAATTTGTATCTCATAAATTTCACCTGTCGACTCGATCCTGGTTCTGAGGCTTTAGACTTTTTTTTAGTTAGACTCTATACTAATCTAGATTTTCACTTCAGTTTCTTGTTTCTTAATTAAGCTTATTATATTTTAAATATCTACTTCTTTACTAGATCTAGATCTATGCACTCCTTGAGTTTTGTGGTCCCTAGTCTGTGGGCGATCAAATGGGTGGTTGGCCGGAACTCGATTATTAAAATTGAATAAAATACCAGCCAGATGCACTCCCTGTCTTTTTGTTATTTTTTTTCTATTAAAATTGATTAAAATACCTGCCAGCTGTACTCCCTGTCTTTTTGTTATTTTTTATTGTATTAACATGTTTTGTTTGATTCAAATAGACAGGATGCGATTTGATTGTATTCAGTTAGTTTTTTTGAACACTGGTAGAATGCGGGCGGGGAAGGGGGTGGGGACAACATACACAAGCACATAAGAATTAGGCCAGATTGATCTGTTTTAAAAGCAATTTTAAAAACTTTAGATCTCTATCTTTGTCTCTCACACTCGCTTGCTCTGTCTGTGTGTCTCTCTTTATCTCTCTCCCTCCCTCTCTCTTCTCTCTTCACAGTTTGACTGACTCCCATGTAATCGAATCCTACCCACCCACATCTCGAATCCCGCCCACCAAGCCATTTGATCGCCCACAGGTTAGGGACCACAAAACTCAAGGAGTGCCTAGATCTAGATTAGATCTTGATCAATCTAGATCGAGATGTGCAGATCTAGAGATCTAGACTTTCGGGTCTGGAAAAAGTTTTTACAACAGTGGTTTATGTTTTGAAAGACTTAGTCTGGCAAAGTGGTTGTTTCACTGCACTATTCAATTAACAAAAGTAACATCAATATCTAATTTCACTACATGCTTACAGAACAAAAGTAAGGACATTAGTTTTCACTAAAAGATTGTACCTGTAATAGTTGTATACATGCAAGACGATCATGAAATAATAACAATAATAATCATCATAATAGTAATAAAAATAACAATTTAATCATAATAATAATAATAATGTTTCTTGTGAGGGTGTTGTTGATCTTTCTATTACTTAAGTACAAGAGCTCAGCTCAACGAGACTGTATCTCAAGGGTAGAAAAATTGTCTATAGGTGACTCTCCTATAGATTGAAGTTCGGATACTTAGCAATAAATTCAGTTATTCCTTGTGTCTTTACACAGCCACTGCATGACTCATGGTGTTGCGCAATAATGTTTTTATCTTTTACAAAGTACTGAAACATGTCTCTGCCTCTGACGATGATCCCGATGCTGTAATAACAATAACTGTTTCAAGTAACTTTTAACGGTCTGAAAATCAAAATGTTTCCACCAATTTGATTATTTCAAAGTTAAATATGAACAAGCTGGTAACATTTTTCATGTCATGGGGATAAAATAAAGTGTCTCTTGGGTCGCTTCATTATTTCTGTTTATTGTTTTAAAAAGTTTATTTGGACAACGGTTTGCGCTAACAAAAGGGCAACAATTTGATTAGCTGGCAAAATTCAGGGATTGGAAAAATTTTTCATTGTAATCCCTGATATTTAAGCAGCCAGGGTGAATAAGACACAAGTCAGAATTTGGACGGAAAAAAAAAATTAAGATGTATCGGTATCGTCATTTCTAAAACCAGAGATAATTCATTCTTTTTATTTGAACTCATTTATACAGAAACTTTTACCTTAAATTCACTCTGGTTGCCTCACGTTTAGTTTTTATAATGGACCAACATTAAAACCAGCAATGATAGCATGAAAATTGAAAGACTAAATGAGTACATGTATACATTACTACTATGTCCAGCAGCTTGATCTTTACTGAATACACACTTACACATTATACAGTTAGAACTGTAAGCTAGTTGCTCTGATACTAAAATACATTTCTAAGACAGGCACCTGCAAATTTAGACTTGTGACCATAGAATGAAACAATATAAATAAACAGAAATGGCAGAGCAGCACTTCCACCTCTGTTTTTAACTGATCTGACATAGATAAAAAAGAGGACACTTAACATTTATATATAAACCTAATGAAGTATTGAGAGGAACTGCTTTTCTGCTAATAATTAGATTTTATAACCACTAGATCTATCTATATCTTTAGAATCTTGAATCTTGACTTACATGGATGCACTCCTGCATCAAAAAAATAAATTTGTACATGTTTTTTATATTTATATTACAGAGGCTGCAAGATGAATCTGGCAGACATAGCAGAAAACACAAGGACTGGGAGAGAGAATGCTCTCCTGGGAGATTATGAAACTGCCATGGTTTACTACCAAGGTGTGACTCAGCAAATTCAAAGGTTGATTAGCACTCTAAGGGATCAAGAAAGGAGGCATATGTGGCAGCAGGTATAACTTTGAAAAAAAAATTATGAAATCATTGCATTGCTAAGTAATCAATTCTCTTGTGAATTACACTGCATGCTCCTCTAGACACAAGATTTTTCTGCAGAAAACCTCTTCTTATTGACTTGAGTGACTCTGTTTTTTTTTTTTTTGCAAGGCATCAAAGACTTTTTTTAAGGTGTCAAATTTTCTTTGTTTTTTTTTGTTTTTCGTTTGCAAGGTGGTTGGTGTAAAGAAGCGCACATTTTTAATGTTAGGTATCTTTGTTGTTTGAGTCATCAAAAAGTTACTTTTCAAAACTGTGTTTAAAAAAAATGATAATGATAACTTTGGTTGCACTTTTCTCAGGTGAAACAAGAGATTGTCAAGGAATACGAGCAGGTTAGAGAAATCAACGGTATATTGCAGTCTTTCAAGATTGAATCTGCAGGGAGCCCCAATGGTGCTTTCTCTGCTTATGGTGGTGGGTTTGATCGTGGGATCAACTTTGACCACGACCCTCGCCACGAACAGCCAACCCGAGACCCTGATGTTTGGCCCCCTCCCACACCCGTTGAGCAAAGGTGTGTTAGAACTAATCAAACACTTTTGTTTGTTTTCAGATTTCAGATTAAGATATGTTGTGTTTTGTAGGGGGGGGGGGGGGTTCTGGATCGTTTTGTTAATATTATGGTGAAAGCTAGATGTGATAAGTTCAGTTGCTCACATATAACTGTGGTTATTGTTTTTGTTTCCCTTGCTAGATTAAGTAGATATGTGTGTGTGTATTAGTGCATCAGTTATGTGTATAAAATTAAAGTATCAGGTAGAGCTTTGACTTTTTGTTTTGAGGAAGCTTTTATAAATAAATTTTATTTTGAATTGTATGACTTGAATTTTGAACCAATACTTTAACATCTAAGTCAAAGCTAAACTGTCGTCACATATGATGAAACTTTGCTGTTTATTGTTACTTTTCTGGACCTCCTTAAAAAACAACATCCAAATAAAACATTGTAACAAATTTTGTTCTTCCCAGGCCTTCTCCCAACGTTAGAGGCGTCCAGAAAGGACCTCCCCAGAGAGGCGTCGTGAACGGTAAACCTGGAAGTAGAGCATCCAACAGCAGAGCGGGTCCAAACCCAGGTCCTGCAAGAGGGAGAGTGGGGCCCTCTGGCGGTAGAGATGGCAGTGCTGGAAAGGGCAAGAAGGGGGAGCCAGTAAGCATGTCCAAACTCTTTCACATCTTTGTGGCAATAGGAGTATTAAGAGGGAGACTGCAAGCAGCCTTTCTCCTCATGCTATCTGGAGCCTTTTTATTTAAGCTTGGACCTTTTCAGGATAGACTAAAGCATCCTGAGCCCAATCAGGTCTGGTTATAGACAATGTGGGGTGAACCCCTGCTGGGCGACTAATTCTTTCACCAAGATCCTGGCACTAGTGAATTGAAGGACCTGTAGATGTCAGGGGGTTACGATAAAACAAAGCGGGCAGCAATTTTTAACATTTTGTTTAATTTTAATACTTATGTTTTTATATATTTTAATCAAGAAGATTATGCTTTTTAGTAAATCATATCTATTTTAAAATTGCCACAGCATAGAACTTAAGGGTTGAAGATTAGAAGTTGTTAGCGACATTTTTAAATGATTTGTTTTATTTGTCTTCCTACAGACTGATGAAAAGAAGTTTGAACCTCAAGGTCATGACAAAGATTTGGTTGAACATCTGGAAAGAGACATTGTACAAAGAAACCCAAATGTTCGATGGTAAATGAACATTTCGTTAAAGGCTGAAATAACATAAATTGCTACAGTGAAATAACCTTTGAAAAATACATTCTCATTCATAACAACGAAATACAATCTTATTGTGATATGGGTCTTGTAATTTTTGTTTTGTATTAATTTGTCATTCTAAATACTGTTTAGTCTAATACTGATTGCCCATTCAAAATGCCTGCCCAAAGATAATTTGATTATAACAGTGTAAAATGCAATGCAAAGGTATAGTGACTTAAATTTAATCCATACTTCATCGCCTTTTAGCTAGCTGCTAAACATAAGATGCTTTTATACGGTATAGCATATTAAAATTTATACAATATACTCTAATATCTAAGAATTTTACACTAGATCTGAAAATGTCATATAATTTTTTTTTGCTATTGTTCATGTCAAATAAGGTTTTGTCTGAAGGTTTTTTTAAAAAAATTTTACACTAGATCTGAAAATGTCATATAATTTTTTTTTTATATTTCATGTCAAATAAGGTTTTGTCTGAAGGTTTTTTTGCCTATTGGAAAAATGTATATATATTTAAAACTTTAAGTAGCTTTGTTTGAACATTCAATTCACCTAAGTGTGCAAAGCAACATATATACACATGGGCATTTTTCTCCAGGGATGATATTGCAAGTCTCACAGAGGCTAAAAAGCTTCTGGAGGAAGCTGTTGTTTTGCCTCTTATTGTCCCTGATGTATTCAAAGGAATCCGTAGACCATGGAAGGTTAGTATGATCCAAGAAAATCTCTTGGTCGCAAATTTAGGAGTCTGCTTGAAATTATATTGTGTCTTTGAATCATAAAAATATGAACTTTGGATCTGGCATAAGATAAACACTTATTTATTGTAACACTTACATTAAAAAATTTCTTAAATTGTCATTTTCATTAATTTTTGTTAATATGGGGCATGGATTTACCCGATAAAGATACTAAAGCTGTAGCATTATGACACCAATGAAAATACACAAGATCCTCCTATGGAGCAAAAATGCGATGGGAAACAAAAATCTAATTTATAGCTATGTACATTGTTTTAGAAAGTGTACATTATACCTTAATCTGAAACAGGCAAGCATTACTTGTGAGGCAACCAGGGTGAATAAAGCACAAGTCTGAGTTTTTACTTTTTGAGTAATTAAATAGTAAATTAAAAAGTATCAAATGCACTTTAAGAGCTTGAAACAGGTGTTACTCTACCATATAAAATCAAAGAGAAATATTAATATTTGAAAAAGGAAAAGCTCAATACAAAAATTTTGTTTTTTATGTTCAGAGGTCTTTTGTTCAAAACTCATATCAGCTACTTGTTTCTGAAGAGTCCAAAAAACCTAACCTTTTTTTTTACTTTTCTCTAAGGGAGTTCTCATGGTTGGGCCCCCTGGAACTGGTAAAACCCTTCTTGCCAAAGCAGTTGCTACTGAATGTGGTACAACATTCTTCAATGTTTCAACCTCAAGTCTCACATCAAAATGGCATGGAGAGTCTGAAAAGCTTGTCAGATTACTGTTTGAAATGGTGAGGTGTTTTTGTTTTTTAACTTTTCATGTCTTTTAGCCATTGAGTTATATAATCGACAGTAGTTTTATATATATATCACTAATAGATGGACCATATAATGTCTTTTTTTTTTGTCATTGATTTTTTTTGCAAAATGATGTCTTAGTCCAATGTTTTCCCTGCCTTACTTAAAAAAAAAAAAATTTTGCCCTAAAATATCTGGAATGGATTTATAACAATAAGTTATAGTGAAAAGTGGGCAAAGGCTTATGCTTACGCTTTAAGGGCATCTGCGGGTAAATATTGATACATTTCACTTCTCACAGAAATGGTCTCAATATTATAGAAACATAATCTAACAGCTTGAAAGCAGTTACAAATTTACCTTTTTTTATTTATGTTCATGACTCCCCATCCCAAAATTTTTTCATTTCATGTTGGACATTTCATTTGACCACAAGTTTTGACCACTATATCGAGTATCCTAACTATTCATAATATCGATATGAAATTCCTTGTTTTCTTACCTAATTAAATATGAATGAAATTCCTTGTTTTCTTACCGGTAATTCTCAGAGTACAATTTGTAGATCTTGTTTTCTCTAGATCACTACCATTTAATTTTTGCCCTTGATTCAGCCTTTTTAAATCTTTGTTAGTCGTTTTCTCAAAACTAATAATTTGGATACATAAATGCCTATAACATTTTTTTTTTTTTTATTGGATTGCGCTCAAATTTTGAGGTGCAAAAAGATGATTACTATAGAAAACTTTTTATTGAAGGATATTTTCAAGTGGTTTATTTTTTTACGAAATACAAAGGGATCATTTTGTCCTTTTTGCAATATTTCTACAGTCGCTATTTTTCAGGTATATACTACTCCATAAAATCTGTTATATTTGATCAATATATTGATCCTTAAACTAATATTTTTGTTTTTGTTTTTAAAATATAGCTGTATTTATGTGCAGAAAAAATGTCTAATAGTGGTGGCGCATTTAAGTAATAATCGAAACGTATACCAAAGCCAGTTAGAAATTATCTACTGAGTGTAAGTAAAATGTTTTACTTGGTCTGCAAATTGATGCATTATCTAATTGGGATTTAGATTAAATGAAACTTAAATGCATGTCAAATGTTCTTTGTGTACGAAATGAAATTGTTACAGGATTATACTTCAATTTAGTTAAGTCCAAAAAAATATTAATGCTTGAAATTAATGACGAGTACAACCATCATAATTTCATAAATCATGAGTCTTAATATGGCTTCTTAAAATATAACCTCAGCTTCCAATGAATATTGACTGCAGTTTGAGCCAGTCATCTTTTGCTCATTGGTTAATTGAGTTTATAAATAAAGTGATTCATTCATGCAACATTTTTTGTCAAGTTCACCATCAGTTAAGATTAGATAAGAACACAAATGCATCCTCAGGTAATTCTATTGCAAATTAGCAAGTATAACTGTGATAGATGTTTTCTTTTAAATTCTTTTATATGTGTGAAAATTGAAGTTTATTAACAACTAAAATCCAGACACATACTTTACAATAGTAGTTTAAGTTATCACTATATGTTTCTTTCAGTTACTATAATTATTAACTTTTTATGAAATGTTTAAAATTTCAGGCTAGATTCTATGCTCCCAGCACAGTTTTTATTGATGAGATTGATTCTATTTGCTCAAAGCGAGGCTCTGGTTCTGAGCATGAGGCAAGCAGGAGGGTCAAGTCAGAGATCCTCGTGCAGATGGATGGTAATAGGGAAAACTTCAGTTCTTCATTTGGGCTATTTTTATTATCTGCTTTGTGTAAAACGTTACACTTCTCACTGTGTTTTTTATTTAAATGATTTTTTTTCTTGTGTGCCTTTGATTTTTTTTATGTTTATTAGCGTAAATATGAAGACTACGGTATTGTATGGGAGTGGTGAAAATTAATTGTCTGTATGAGTGAACTTTTGCCCATGCATTTTTTTTATATTGTAAAGTGGTTTGCGCTTTTTCTAGGAAATGACTTTCTAAATTAACTTATTATTATTATTATTATTATTATTATTATTATTATTATATGGCGAAGATAGCTTGATCTCCTCCTCCGTCAGATCTTATTTCACCTGAATTTCTTACTTAGTCATTAGGCCTCGAATGAACTGTTTATCTCTGACTTATTTGGTGAACATTGAAATATAGTTGGTGTTATGTAGATGTGATGAATATTGATTGATGTCACAAAAACTTAAAAATTATAAAACCTAACGGGAATCAGAAATTTAAGTTCAGCTGTATAAGTTGTGGGAATTGAGATTTTTCTGATATTGTAAAGACCCTCTTTATTACTTGTCATATGTGTATGTGAATGAGAAATTTAGTTAAGCTGTATAAGGTAATTGGGGTTTACTTTTTTTTTTCTTCAATACTTTAAAAAGTACAGAGATCATCTTAGACAGGTTTGACTGTACTGTGTTCTGGATTTGCAAATGCCATAACTATCGGAATAATCATCAGGTGTGAGTGGCGTGGACGGAGAGGACCCTACCAAGTCTGTGATGGTGCTAGCGGCCACAAACTTCCCATGGGACCTGGACGAAGCTCTGAGGAGACGCCTGGAGAAAAGAATCTACATTCCTTTACCTGATGGTGGGTGTACTATAGGCGGCGTCATCAGTCTTATTAGTTGGTTGTCTTAAGCTGTTTAGTTGTCTAGTTGGAAGTTTCTAAGATGTCTTGAGAAAAGAATTTATGTTCCTTTGCCTGACGGTGGGTGCATGCATGCAAGGCAGCTCCATGGGTCTCTTTAGCTGCTTGCAATGCAATAAGTCGTCTTTAGAACTAGATTGATACTTAAATATTTCTAAGGGGATTCTCTAGAAAAACATGTACATCTCTTTGCCTGATGATAGATCCACCATACTCTGTTCTGGCTGGTCCTCTTCAGCTCGGCCCATGTGGTTCCGGCAGCTTTTATCTCTGCTTAGGGCTGCAAACCTATTGTTTCTCTAAACGTGCACAAGTGTAAACCACATTATATCATTTTGACAGGAGAGAGGTTTGAAGTTGCTATTCCTTCTCAGTAAATAAGTTAATAAGTAAATACATTTTTATCGGCTGTAAATCTGGTTCTGATTACTGGATGTCCATGATTTTTATAGGGAAGAACCAATTAAATAACATCACCTACAGTCAATACTTATAGCCTACATAACAGAACATATCGACTTATACTCTTTTTTAAGACTTCAGTGAAATGGAGGTCCCAAGAAAAGAGATTCACTTTTGTTAAAATTGAGTTAAGAAGGACTAAATCATTGTTACTGAGCTAGCAAGCTGGAGGGTGTATCTCAGAGATATGTTACATGTTGTCATTAGCAAATAAATGTCTTTGTAAGGTCACTATTTATCTCCTGGTGGAGTTAAAATTAAAATAACCTGATTTGCATTTACCAATTTTAAAAATAATAGCAGCATTTGTACTGCTAACACTGGAATAAATCATGTATAACATACAATGAGGTATGCCACTTGCTAGCTTAGATTTGAATTGAAGCTTATTTTAGTCAATATGTAAATATAAATACATATTAAAAATAATAAAAGTTGAGACAAGATCCAAGTACAAACAGGTAAATACCAAGAATCTTCAAAAGAAATGATAGAAGTTGGTTGTATACAAACAACAATACCGAGACATGTGAAGCAGTGTCCCCTTCAAATTTTTATTTCCAGCGGCCGGTCGTCGTCAGTTGCTGGAGATCAACCTGAAGGAGGTCGAGGTAGGGTCTGATGTAGATCTTGACAAGATTGCCGAGATGGCTGAGGGTTACTCTGGTGCAGATATCACATGTGTATGCAGGTATGTTGTAATCCAGTTGATCCAATGTTAAATTCATATCGTAAGTTTAAATACATACATTCACCAAATTAAAGGGTCAATAAAGTTGGGGTGAAAGAAATTCTTAAAAAGCCCTCTTCTCTTCTTTGTCTAAAAATACAACAAGAAAACAAAAGAACAATCTGCTGGTTCTATGTCTCATTTTCTTCTAATGTAAATGTATGTAAGGTATAAGTCTTTATTATTAATGAATCATAGAGCCAATTTTCATGCTCAAATGTTGTCTGGTTTGGATATAAAAAAATGTTATAATGGCTCAGTAAATACAATTAAAAATGTTCTCTTTATTTGCCTTTCCTTTAGCCCTTTCCTGGTCACCATACCCACATAGGATTCTTCAGTGCTCATTATTTTGTTCTGTTCGGATTTTTTATTCAAGTAGCTAATTTAGTTGAAATTGAAGAAGGATGAACCTTGATCTTTTTCTTTTTATTTGAAAACTCACTAACGATCTACAGTGAAGCAAACCCAAGATACACATGTTAGGGACAAATTTATTCAGCTGTGGCTGTAATTAAAAAACAATTAAAAAAATTTGTGCTCTAGTTTATCTGAAACATGGTTTATCTCAAACACATTTTGCTGTAACAATTTCAATTTGTAATTTTTTTTTGTGCACAGAATCTGACCTATGAGTTTTTCAGTTTTGATTATTTTCTTTTCAATTCTATTGTGTAATATAGGGACGCAGCTATGATGTCTTTTCGGCGGCGAATCAGTGGCCTGCGACCGGATGAAGTGCGCAACATCCCCAAGCACGAGCTGACCATGCCAACAACCAACGAGGACTTTGTCGAAGCTTTGAAAAAGGTGAACAAAAGTGTCTCCCAGGAGGATCTGGAAAAGTACAAGAAGTGGATGGAGGAGTTCGGATCTGTGTAACACTGGACATTGTAGTGGTGCCTGATTTTCTGCCACTTTGAACCAGTATTCTTGAATGCTGAAATTCACATTGCAATGTATTTCCTTTAACAAAGAGTGTAGATCAATTTGCAGGCATTGAACTTATTTCAGTGCTCAGCATAATCTTAATACATATTGCTTAGAAAATAAGTTTCAAATTTGTTTGAAAATACTATATTTCATGATATTTTATATTGGCAGCTCCCTTTTCATGTCACCAGTGGCAATACAATATTAAAAATAACAAAAATGAGCCAGTGGTGTAAAGTATGCAGGTTGATCTTGTCCTGTGTAGGTTTCTTCAGAGAACTTAAGAAGGAGACGTTCAAATAATGAAAGATAACATTTTATTCTTCTGTTTTTCTTTTTATTATTCTTTTCAACTTCAGATGTTTTCTGCTATAAGAAACTATAAAATTATTAGATATGAAAACTATTGAATGTTAAAACAGCATAACTGGCATGCAACAAATTATTGTTGTACATGACATGTAGAAATTTCACCTTAAGGTCCTTTAATTAAATCTTTTTTTAGTTGAGTGGGAGAAATATTTTACAAAGATTTATGAGAAAAGGTTGAACGGTGCAAACTTAGAGCTAATCTAGAATTCTTTTTGTTCACTATTGCCAAAGTTTTTTTTTTTTTTTTTGTAATAGATTGAATATAAAATTAATTGGCAGGGAGTAGTATTTTTTATTTTTTTTATGGGATTCATAAGCTTTTTTTTTTTTTAAATAGCATTACTTTACTGAGCTACTGGCAGTATTAAGGCAAACAGATGAATATAAAATTAATTGGCAGGGAGTAGTAATCTAGAATTCTTTTTGTTCACTGTTGCCAAAGTTTTATTTTTTTTGTAATAGCATTACTTTACTGAGCTACTGGCAGTATAAAATGTTTTTATGATGCATTAAACTTTGCATACAACAAATATAGGGTTTGTATAACTGTCACTTTTCATTTTTAATTTATGACAACAGTCAAAATTGTGATATATTTTTGTGTATTCACTATTGCATTTGATGAAAAATATTTAGTTTTCATCAATTTATAGTAAGCCTTACCCACCTTTGTTGAATTTCCATATAAATGTTTTTATTGAGGACAGTGGAGGAAGGAATCTTATTATATTCAATAAGATTAGAACTTTTTGATAAAAAGAGGTTTTTCATGGAAATTAATTTTCTGTGGAGCAAATTTGTTTAATTACAAGAGCTTTGAAACCTTGATAATATTTCTGGATCTTAAAAATTTCTTTTGTAGTTTTGCATTTTTTGGTTTTCTACAAAGTAGAGCTTCAAAATGCATAAGGCCCTAGAAAAGGAGAAAAGTCACTTTTTAAAATAGGAAATTACGTATCAATGGCGAATTTTTTTTTTATTTATTGAAAATGCATCTAAAGAAAAAGAAACCCTTGAACAAAGGTTTGTTTTGGTTATAATGATATCAAATTTATTTTAAATCTTTCAAATCCCAGAGTCCATTAAGGTTTATGTAATGAGTATTTTACTTTACATTGGTGTCCAGATGATATAGACTTTTCTACATGTAATTTGGACAACAAAAGTCTTTTAGTTATCTGGTAACTAGAGTGAATAGAAAAATACCGCTATCGGTTTTATTAGTTTATTTGTTTGTGGGATTTTTTGTTTTGTTTTGTTTTGTTTTTTATTACACGTGTGATTCAACAATATTATGATACTTGCTTGTTTTCAGTACAACTGATTGTCCTTCTTTAAAAATGCTGGAAGGGATTGTTTATAACTAATTCTCATAATAAATTGTGTCTCTCTGAACTATTTTTAGTTAAATTCTTTTTTGATGTTGCTCTTTTCATCACTGTATTGTCATTTTGTCAGTTATGAGCTTTTTTGTTCGGCTGTATACACACACAATTTATTGTTGCTTTGTTGTTGAAAAGTATTACATTCAATTTTGCCCACCATTATCCTTACTTTTTCGATCTAATATTCTATTTTCTGTTGCCTTTTGCATTACAAAAGCCATTTCAGTCTTTAAACCGATAGTAATTCATATCCCTCAAAAACTTGAGACATGAAAAGTTGGTAACATGTACCCAAGCAACCCTTTCACAGTCTAAATATTAAAGAAAAACATTTTTTTCCAGAACTCACTCTTTGGTCTGTTGCAGGTTTAAAAAAAGGTATGTTATCGTTCAATGCACTACACAGGAAATATTGTGGTTGAGACCCAAGAACATCTAGGAATCAAGATGTCAGACAATTTTACGTGCTGCCTCATAGAGACAAAGTAGGGATAGCATGACTCTGTCTCAGACAGTCACATTATACTGACACCGACCCAACAATTAGAAGACAACGTTTCCAAAGTAGGGCTGAAACCATGGACCTTCTGCATTGGAAGCCGATGTTCTACCCAGGGGCTAACCCCCCACCCACCCATATAAATAAGACTACATTATAGACTTCACTTATATACATTTCTAAAGATAGACCTACAAACATGTTTTGTTTTGTTTGTAATCTCTGATCTGAGAGAATGAATTTCTTTCCTGTCTTAACGTCTTCTAGGTTCACGAAATATCATATAGCGCGATGGGGCCCAGAGCAGGGTACCAAATCTTTGTGGATCTAATTATAGTACATATTCACTAATACAAACCAACCAGTAAGAAACAAGGTGGGCTGATAGAGTGATAGAGGATCTAACATGCAACCTCTCGATTAGAAACTACACTCTCTACCATTGAACCACCTCGCACGGACAATCCTTGTGTTATATTTAGCTTTTTTTTTAAAAGTTTCTGGTAAAAAAAAAATTCGATTTTGACTTATAAGTTTTAAAACCAATATGTTCCATTGACAAAGTGTTAATTAGAACAAGGAATCCATTTTTCGGGTGAATGTTCTGTGTTAATGGGAAACAATATCATTTTAATCTAACAACTCACTAAACTATATATTTTTTTATTTATGTGAAAAGGTGCTACGGAGGGGGAAAGAGAAGTCGATTTTATTTTCTACATTAGCTAAACGGATATCGAAGTAGTCAAGAAAAGAAAATCATGAACTTTACTCATAAACCATTATTAAATTTGAATTTATCAAATTCGGAATTAAACAGGATATGTTAATGACTATGGCGAAGTCAGAGTATGTATTTGTTTATCCATGATTGCGAATAATGATTGAAGGATGTTCTTGTCCCTGCGATGTCAAATTAACAGGTATGCATGTATGTCACTTGATGTTTCGCAGATAATAGTAATTAATAGCTACCACTGTGTAGGCCTAAGGACCTTGGGGTATTTTAAAAACGACCTTATTACCACTCAAATGAGTCAATCACCACGACAGAGGGTGGGCAAAGTACGCACACACAATCCACACATCAACCAGCGATCATTCTACAGGTGTGCCTGAATAATATAATCCTTGTATCACGACTATCAGCACCATCACGTCCTGAAAGGATGTTTTTCTTTGTTTGATTTTTTTAAACAGGCCTATATGTTGTAAAAACAATGAAATAACTGGTTTAAAAAATGAGGACAATATAATTACAGTAAAACTACAAGAACGGTCACTGATATCGGACGAGGTAACCGAGTTCAAATGGTTAGGTGAAATTAAAAAGCTTATATCTATGCTCTTAAAAATTAATCTGTTTTCTTTCATTTACCATTTTAAGCGTTATTTTGTCTGTCGTTAAATGTGAAGTAAATGACTAACAATGTGAAATTTTCCTTTGAAAGTGTTTATTTCCTTTACGTATAGTTATGTATATCCACTTGGACTACTTAAAAGGTGGGGGAGCACAGAGAAAACACGGGCGTGTGATGTCAAAAGATCGCTGATCGGATAAAATGTTAAATGTGTCGGAATCATAATGTTTATTGTAAACTTATCAGCTTTTATGATGCATTTAGTAATTGTTTTGGAAAAAAAGAAAGAATGTAGGCTTCTTTTTGTGTTGTATCAGGGCCATCAACCTATACTATTATACTATCACGGCTGCCAGTTCAAATCGCTCACCTTTATTGACACCCTTTTGTTTTGCCGGCCACTTGCGAAAACAGCCACGTCAGTGTAGTAGTCGATGATTGGAGTCATTCCAATGGATCTTCATACACGATTTTAAATTAGGAAAGAATTTTACTTTCTTCCATCAATGCATAGATCTACTTTACAATCAAAAGACGAGAGACAATGGAAAGAACTACTGTGTGTATTTTTCACGCCACATGAGTATAACAGGTTGCGGGACCTGGCCGCAGCCAGAACTGCTCTGTAGTAAGATCAATTATCTTTGGTAAGATCCCTTGAAAAAAGAACAATTAAAAAAAACAAATAAACCTAACACTAAAGATTGAGAGAGAGAGAGAGAGAGAGAAGAGAGAGAGAGGGAGAGAGAGAGGGAGAAGGGGAGAAAAGGAGAAAGAATTGTTGAGTTATGAGAGGGAAAGAGAGAGGAGAGAGAGACAGTGTGTGTTATGAGAGGGAACGAGATAGAGAAAGAGAGAGGAGAGAGACAATGTGTGTTATGAGAGGGAAAGAGAGAGAGAGAGAGAAAGAGAGAGAGAGAGAGAGAGAGAGAGAGAGATAGAGAAGAAGAAAGACAGTATGTGTGTATGTGTTGTGAGAGAGAGAGAGAGAATGAGAGAGAGTGAGAAAGACAGTGCGTGTGTGTGTGTGTGTGTTGTGAGCGGAAAAGAGAGAGACAGAGATAGAGAGACAGAGTTGGAGAAATAGAGACTGAGAGAGAGAGAGAGAGAGAGACAGAGACAGAGAGAGCATTTTTTTTTATTGCGTGTCTTTTTAAGTGCCACTGTGTATACGGGGATGTACAAAATAAGAATTGTCTTTCATTATCGGGAAAATCTAGAGGTACAATATCTTACCGAGTTTTTATCACCGGTACAATTGTCATAGTTTTAAAGCACTATGTTTACGGAGACAAAAAAAAAAAAAAAAAAAAAAAAAAAGGGTTTCCTCCAAAAAAAAATGTGCACCTCCTCCCCCTCTCTTTCTCCCCTCCTTTAACTCTCATTCTGTCTCATTCTTCAATGTTTCTCTTTCTGTCTCTATCTGCTCTCTCCCTCTCTCTCTCTCTCTCTCTCTCTCTCTATTTCTCTCATTCTCTATCTCTCAACATACACACTGTCTCTCATCATCTGTCTCTTTCTCTCTCCATTTCCCAGTTGACTATACCACTATTCCTCCTATCTACCCATCCCCTATCCTATCATTTAGTCATATATCTCTTCGAATGCAATGTAATTCAATGTAATATCTGATATCATGTTTCATCGGCTCGGTACGTTACCATACAAAATTGGCGCCCAAAAATGCTGACTAATGTGAAATATTAGGGTATGTCTAGCAATATACATAGATCGACATACACGTACTCATTAAAACATCGCGATTTTTCTGCACATACACAAACTGGTAACGTGATGTAACTACCGCGACATATAGTAAAGGCAGCGATAGATAGCAAATGGGATAGTGAGAAGGATGGCACATATTATTATTATTCTGTAAAGCTATCCGATTTGATTGCACGAACAAGTTAATGGTAAAAAAACATGTAGGCCTATATCAATATTAGGCCTACGCAGTATCAAAGGTCGTAATCATCACATCAATGTGTTTTTTTTTTAAGAGAGAGAGAGAGAGAGAGAAAGAAAGAGAGAGAGTGAGAGAGAGAGAAAAGAGAGAGAGTGAGAGAGAGAGAGAGAGAGAGAGAGAGAGAGAGAGAGAGAGAGAGAGTAGTAACATGTCGATCTAGTGAAATCGATCTTTACCATGATCTGAGGTACGTACTAATTTAAAATAGCCTACATGTACATGTATTTCCACATAAATAGACAAGAAAAGGGCCAAAAAGAGAAAACCAAGTAGAGACAAGGGGATAAAGGGAAATTTACGTGGACTTACACTAGCGGCTGGTTTATCTATCTATCTATCTATCTATCTATCTATCTATATATCTATCTATATATCTATCTATCTATCTATCTATCCATCTATCTATCTATCTATCTATCTATCTATCTATCTATCTATCCATCCATCCATCCATCCATCTATCTATCTATCTATCTATCTATCTATCTATCCATCCATCCATCCATCCATCCATCCATCCATCCATCCATCTATCTATCTATCTATCTATCTATCTATCTATCTATCTATCTAGGCATTGAATAATTTAACCCAGTTCCACTTACAGCGAGTGGCCCTTTGTTTAGAATTCAGGTGGCGTATGATCGGCACGAGGCAAGACCACGTGTATTCACCACACAGGGCGACATGACCTAGAAATCAGATGTTGATTTGTCGCAAGATTTTGTGGATGACAAATAAAAACGAAAATGGAAAGGGGGGGGGGGGGGGGGGGATAATTTAAAATAGCCTACATGTACATGTCTGTCCACTGAAATAGACAAGAAAAGGGCCAAAAAGAGAAAACCAAGTTGAGAAAATGGGATAAAGGGAAATTTACGTGGACTTACACTAGCGGCTGGTTTATCTATCTATCTATCTATCTATCTATCTATCTATCTATCTATCTATCTATCCATCCATCCATCTATCCATCCATCTATCTATCTATCTATCTATCTATCTATCTATCTATCTATCTATCTATCTATCTATCTATCTATCTATCTACATTTTCATCTACGGTATCTAAAAATCTGTTTATTATAATATGTAATTATGATTGTTCTTGCTTCAATTTTCGTTTGGAGATTGCTTACGACAACAACAACCGAAAGGAAAAAGAAGGGGAAAAAAAAGAACCTAAAGAACTGTACAAAAGAAGAGAAGAGAAAGAGAGAGAGAGAGAGAGAGAGAGAGAGAGAGAGAGAGAGAGAGAGAGAGAGAGAGAGAGAGAGCACACGAAGGATAAGCCAGAAACCGGTAATTTGATTTGTAACATGTTTAGGCATACTAGAAGTTTGTTTGCTTTTAATAAAGCCTTATTGATACTCGCGTTTCACAGACTGTGATTGTATAGTTACCATGGAGTACTTAATAAGTACGCTATGATATTTACTCAAACTATCTTTCAGTATCGTTGATTGTTGTTGTTGAGTTGGTTAAACCTCGAACATCAGCACTATATAGGCTATATTGCTGACGGGCCCCAAGACTGACGTCTAACAATTTTATGTGCTGCCACACACGAGACAGGGCGGGGATACCATGACTCTTGTCACGGCGGGTCACGTTAAACTGACACCGACCAAACCAATAGGGAGCGCAATTGCTAAGGTCGAATTCGAACCTTTTGCACGAAAGCCGATGTTCTACCCCAGAACCATCGGTCAGTATCACTCTAATTCACAAAAGCCTATTTATACGGCTGTGTTTCCAAGTTTGGAAAAAAATTTAAATGAGAGTTATTCATTTGTTTTCGGTTAAATGTCTATTGGAACTTGTGCACGAAACAGCTACAGCTGCAGCTCCCTTTAGACGTGTGCACGTTTTCCGATTCCTCTAATTTTCCTGCACCCGACGTGGGAAATTTGATTCAAGTGAACAAAATTGATTACGCCAAAAAATATGCATGGACTAATTTTGCTCACATGTGCAGAGCCTTTGTGGTATAGATGGCGCGATTAGAAGTCACGCGGCTGTGTTCAGTCATTCGCGAAATTAATGTAATTTAAACAAACGCATCTTTGCTTTAACGCAATATCTCTAGGCACCGGCTGTTATGAAACGCCTCATTAAAATTTATATTTGTATCACATATTGGTTTCATACTAGCAGAGGGCAGCTGATTCATGAAATAATGGTCGTTATTATTATGATATGATGTGGAACAGTGGCTAGGCTACAGTTCACGATTCATACGTATACATGTGGGTTGTTGGTAATTAGGTTAATAGGAAAACAACTATATTATGCGAGTTTTAATCTTTGGTCGGAGCTTAACGTCTCGTAGGTCCCAAGAAAGGTCCTGAAGGTTTCAACTTACAGCACTGGGACCTCCCAACAGGACACACGGGGCTTGGCCGGTCACATTATTATAATGCTGACCCCAATCAACCAATTGGGAGCAAGGTGGCTCCAGCGGGATTCATTCAAACACATGAAGCTGCAACTCCTGCACTTGAGGCCACTACGGCACCTAAAAATCATCAAAGTCCAGTGAAAAGCTATTTCGTGCCATCAACACAAATGTATGCCTTCGGACGATTATGCAGGAATCAAATACGGTACCCTCAACCCATCTTCTCCCACCTCACATCTTTTTTTCAAAATTAGATGTTGAGTTACGGTTGAGTTCATTGCTTAACGTCCAACGTCAGCACGACAGGCCTATAGCTATATTGTGGACGGGCGCCAAGACTGACGTCTGACAATGATCCACACACGAGACAGGCCGAGGAGACCGGCCCAACCAGTACTTAGTCAGAAATTAATATTATTCCAAAAAGCTGTGTACATACGAAGTCTACAAAATTGGGCGAAAGTAAAAAGGACTTAGCACGTGGAAAAGCAGATGCTTACGATAAAAATCACCCGCGTAAAATTATTGAAAATCAAATAGTAATAAGACTATTGTATTTCAACATATCTGTTCACAAGGAAATTCGCTGCGTGTAGCAAACTGGAGTCGATAGTCTCTTACCCACCAATTGTCCACGCATACCCTACAAAAAAAAGTTGTTTCAGTTATTTGTTATCTTACACAGTATGGCGATTTAGGACTTGATGCTAGAAGTAGAAGCTGTAAACCTGTAAGGTGAATCCACTCCGTGCCGCATACTGCGCTAGTGGTGCTCATAGTAGGAGTTAAAAAAACAAGACCACGTGCTGTTGCAATAATCATGTTTTTGGGGGTTTTTTGCTCCCTCAATCCGTTTTTACTCTACTAGCTCTTATTTCAGTAAAGTTTTATACTCAATCTATTCACTCTCGAGTTGTTTTTCTTTTACAGCAATACATCGAGAAAGCTGGTGGTTATTACCAGCCACGCCCTCAATAATTAATTATACATGTGTCCGGCCACGGACATTTCTTGGGCCAGGGCTGGACTAGTTATGCATAAATATCGAATCTTCGGCTTTCTGGGGCAGGGTACCATTACATGTATTGTCAGGCACTGGCACAGTTGGATCAACAGACATAAACCACCCTCTTATTAGTGATTATGAAAAAAGTAGTTCCACAAAAAGTATACATAAAAAGGACTATAATAGGAATATATACAAAACACGTTTGTGCCATCATCCTTCAGACTGCTAAAGCATTGCAACAGTTAACCATAGATATATACGGCTATGCAGTTAACTGATTTGAATGCGTGTTTGCGTGTGGTCCTGAGATATACACTATTTCTATTGTGCGTGTGCAGGCGTAAGTATACTTCTTTTCTTTGAAGTACTCACTCACTCACTATCCTGTGTTTATTTGTCATCTGCTGCGGGTGTCCCAGGTACTGGGGTAGGCAGCAGGCGGCCAGCATTTTTGACTCCTAATCTCCATTCCGTCCTGTTATGTGGGTCAGTCCGATCTAGGTTCCAAGACCTCCGGTCACTCCTGACGCATTCAGACCAGGTCTTTCTGGGTCTCCTTCGTCCTCTAACGCATGGCACAGACAAGCTCAAGGTGTCGTTGATGCACGAAGTTGCACGTGTCACTTGTCCAAACCATCTTAAGCGTCTGGTACGCACGGCCTCGGTCACCTCTTGTATTCCAAGCCAATCAAGCAGCGACTCAATTGGGATCTCGTCGTCTAGCTTGACGCCACAAAACCAACGGATCATGGCCCTGTCATTTCGTCGAAGCCGCTGTAGGTATGAAGTAATTAAAATTAATTCAGTAATTATAAATTTTTCTTTGTTACACCTGTGCTTGTGGTTTTCTTTATTACTTAGTGATTAGATTATGAAGGAAAGATCAGTTACGTTTAAAATAGGTACATTTAATGTGAGAACCATACAGTCAGAAACTAAGCAACAACAATTAGCCGACGACATAACCAATTATCGATTGGATGTCCTATGTCTACAAGAGACCAAAATAAGCAAAGGCGTAGACTATAACCTAAAAAGTGGACGTTTAATTGCTTTTCCATCAACTTCAAGATTCTATGGATGTGGATTTTTTATAGCATATAAATGGATAGACAAAATACACCGTGTCTGGAAAGTGTCGGATCGAATATGCGTTCTTCAATTGAACATCGAAAACACATCAAGATCAACAGTAGAAAACAATAAAAGTAATTCAGACTCTAGGCCAACCCTTTGTTCTATAATTAATGTGTACGCCCCAACAGCAGAGAGGCGGCAAAATCACCCAGAGGAATTTGAAACATTTTATAAGGACTTGATCAATACGATCAAAAACATAGGGAAAAAGACATTCTTATTACTTTCTGGAGATTTCAACGCTAAAGTAGGAAAATTTACTGAAGGTGACAACAGTATAGGAAAATACTCAAAGGGCAAAAGGAACGAAAACGGCAAGACATTGTTAGAGCTTTGCGAGAGTGAGAACCTGTTTATTACAAACAGCGCCTTCCCCCACCCGTCCAGCCACACAACAACATGGGTAGGACAGAGACGTGACCCACAAACCAAGAAAATAACCCCCATATACAACCAAATCGACTATATTATTTGCCACAGGCGGTACAAACATTTAGCAACAAATGCAAGGTCATATGGAGGGACAATTGTAACTTCAGACCACAAACTAGTAGTAACAATTTTCAAACTAGAATGGTTTAAAGAGTGTGAAGAGAAAATACCAAGAGAAATCGCATACGCCGACGACGTGGATTTTGTAGGCCTAGAATACATCGACATTGACGCAGTGCAGAGAACACTTCACAAATATGACCTTAAAGTCAATGTTGCCAAAACGGAAAAAACATTATTAAGCAAAAACGAGGATGCCTGGAGATCAACGAAGAAGGTTGGCTCGCTGATGGGTGATAAAGAAGACGTAGAGAGAAGAAAACAGCTATCAAATGTTGCCTTATATAAATTGAAAAACATCTGGATAAGACAGGACAAAATAAACAGCAACATCAAAATAAAACTATATAAAGCACTCGTCAAGTCTATCCTAACTTATAATTGTCGAACGTGGGCTTTGACTCAAACTGAACTAAATAAACTAGACGCATTGCATCGCAAACAACTTAATTAATAAATATCCCCAACAACTACGGAAAGTTCTCAACATCTACTACCCCACAAAAATTTCAAACAAAACGCTCTACACAAAATGCAATGAAAAACCACTATCCATTCACATATTAGAAAGTCTTTGGCGCCTTTTCGGACATATCTTGCGTAGAAATGAGGAGATACCTGCCAACAAAGCCATGCAACTATATTTCCACCGCACCGAAAGAAGATTCAGGGGAAGACCAACTACAACCCTGCCAGTGACCATCAACAAAGACCTGTCACAAATCCAAGACAACCTATCACTGAAATCAACCGACGATTTGGAATACCTTCGATCACTGGCACAGGACCGTAACCAATGGAAGTCACTAACCAAGCAAATTGTGGAGATTGCTGAGGCGTCCCGATCTGACGACCAGGACGCGAAAAGCGAATAAGTCAAGTAAGTCAATTATAAATTTTACAGTGGATAGGCTAAATTATTGCAACCCCGTTATTCATTTACTTACTACATTTTAGATATTTTTGCCACGTATAAACGTTGTTAAATTGAAAAAAAAATGTATAGTAAAAATAGGTTGGACCAAGGCAAACTTCCCTATGGAATGATTAAGGCTTATCTTATCTCATCCATAGTGTTTGATTTTAGGGCGCACCCGGCGTCTTGTCCTATTACATTAGCGCATTGAATGCTGCACCACAAAGACTTGATACTGTCAACGAGTGAATACGTATAGTATAGGGAAACTAAAATTTAAATGATCAAGAAACTTTAAAGTTGGCCTACATGTATTATTATTTTATTTGATTTGCTGCATCGTTGAACTTGGAATTAACAATGATAATACATAAACTTATATGTAATTGTAGACTTTTGCTCTTCTGTAATAATCAAAATTTGCGCCTCTTATTTATTTCATAAATTAAGAAAGTTGTTTAGCAATTTTAAACCTGTTTTTTTTTTCCTTTTCTTAAGCGAACACGCAACTCGTGGTGTATCCCTAAATGACCTTTTATATCCAGAAATAACAGATGATAGACTTACATGACCTCTTTTCCGTTCCAAAAGGCCTTTAACTAGCCCATCCCCTAATCCTTCCCAACACAGTGTGTTACTGCCAATTAAATTTATGTGAATAACTTATGTCTATGAGACATCATCATCTTTTCCCCTCAAACTTATCTAGGACCTATAATTAATATGATAATCTTCTCAATCCCCGTCTCTTCAGTTTAATTACAAACGTCCTTGACTTTCGCCCCGCCCACTTGACCAAGTAGATTGGTGAGAAATGCGTTACATGACTGACTGCCTCGGGATTGATTGTCTGTATTTTTAGTTGTCAGGCCGCCGTGTGCTGAGTGCGAGTGCAGGACGTAATTTATACTAAATAGGCCAAAAGTTTTCTTTACATTCGGAACGAGAGTACCAGGTATTATTACTACATCTAGATCATAATAGTCTAAATTAAATGTAAACCTAGTAATTTGTCTCATTCATATTTAGATCTAGATTGACTGAAGAAATAATAATAAGCTTATATCACTAGATTCTAGAGATCTAGATGTGATGTAGGTTATGATTATGATTACGAAACCTATAGATCTAGTCAATTACACAACAGTATCACGATTAGACATTCATACCTTGCCACCTCTGAACGTCTACTGAGAAAAAGTAAATATTCAAACACTGAGGTGATCTGGGTGTTTCAAAGGGAGGTATCTTCAAGAAGAATAGGATTAGATCTAGATGTAGATTAGATCCATGTTGTAGTTCTCTAGAGGAAGTTAAAACATTCTCTTAAAGGCTCGAAATTATCACAGTTTAACCATAAGAAATTGGATCTAGATCATGAGTCTAGGGGTAGAATGCACAAACAATTCTTAGCTTATGTCTCGTCATAACAATATTAGAATAAGAAGGCTTATGAGGAGATGTAAGCTAAGTTAATGTCATTTGAAGATCAAGAACACGTTTGCTGGCAAATTAAATGTCAGATAACAATGAGGTATTTCTTGTCAGTAAATTTCATACTGCAAGTCAAAATAAATCAGATTGAAAATGCCTTTCAGTTTCAGTTGGTATAGCCAAATTTCAACTCAAAACTTGAATACAGTAAAAAAATTATTCGTCAGCAGTAAAGTGGTTAAGTAAATTAATCCCAAGAAATGCCCATTATTTAGAGAAAAAAATACACTGTGCATAGCAAAATTTGGATAGAAATACTGTGTGGTGTGTATCTATATAGACTCAGATGTCTAGATTAGATCAAGTTTGACCTCAAGTCTATTGAGAGTAGAGTCAAGATCTGTACATAAGATTAGTGAACAATCTATCATGTAGAGGTTTTAACACTAAAAAATCTATGATAAGATTTGGATAATTTCAACTTTGTTTTTACAACGTAGGGTTCAGAGGTATATCCAAGGCTTCTAACTTGATTAAAAAGAAAGGGCCCATGCTTAATTTGGGTAATTTTTGCCAAAAAGTAATGGGCCAAAGTATTGGTAGTTATATTGGTCTCTAATCCCTGAGGCGAATAGTTTGAACCTAATTTATAATTTGTTACTCCTCAATTGCTGTATCACACCCACTCAACATAATCTTATGTTTGTGGTTTAAATCTCAGCTAGTGCCCTTGTCACCATATAGGATGGATTCTTCTCCCATAGGACATAAAACTCATCATAGGTTATCCTTTTTGACAAATCTTGTCACTGCACTCATCATTGTGAGCTAAATTCTCTTGCATTCACTTGGACATTAAAACCCAAGCAGTCTAAAAAAAAATCAGTCTTTCATTTGCTTTGAGAGAGGGGTGATAGTTGAAACCACTGTACATCATACTATTGAACATCGTTTTTTTCATAATTACTGTCTGAAAAAGTTTGTTTTACTGAACTGTCATCATAACTTTTAGTTATATTTCTCTATATTGGCCATGATTGGCATGAAACGATATGATCACACATCTGTACCAAAAATGATTTATTTGACTCTTTGTTTTTTTTTCAGTTAAAAAAAAAAGAACAGCAAAGAACATACAGATATGCCTGAAAAGCCCGAATTTTCCTTCAGACAAACTTTGCACATGCGAAGAAACTTTATAGGGTAAGAACAGAGCTTGAATATTTATTTTTTTACTGTTTATAATTATATTTTTATTTGTTTTTGCACCATAAAAATTGGGGAAATGTAGTATTACCAGAAAGTGTGAAATAGTGATAGGTTTAATCGGAAGGATTTTGCATAGATCTGTGAGTCAAGATAATGAAGGCAATAGTGACCTATTCGAACCTTAGTAAATGGTCTGTCGATTTTCCTACTTTTCTATTTAAGTATTTAGGGTGCAAGACACAACAGTTCTTTGTAGCAATAGCACTGCGAACTGTGCTTGTGAAAAGTCCCACTAAATATAGAGTCTTTGATTGTGCTGCTATACTCTCTTTAAATGCATAAAAATATTAATTTATAGTGGTTTTAAGTTCACTAAGATATTTGTATATTTGATGAAGTTACCGTGTACATCATTACATGGGTGCTTATAAAAAAAAGGCAGCCCGATTTGACTCTCACCACATTCAAATAATTCAGCCTATAGTTAGATAACTCGGGATACAACAGATCATTGCTTAAAATGATAAGAGAAAGATAGTTGCATTCTTTGAGCATATAAACTGAGGGGATGGACATTTATGTGGAAAGAAAAGTTTATAATGAAAAGTAAAGGAAGAATGCACAAAATATACAGATAGTCTTGGCACTCAAACAAAAAGAAAATCAATGTTTTCATCAAGGCAACTAAATGCAGAGAGAAATCAAGGGCTGTCATCATTGAAGTCTGTAACAGATCTGGCACATAAAAAAGAAGCCCGTGAAGAAATTAACATTATCACTCTAAGAAAGCTTTGCAATTAATAGGTTCTATGTTAGCCAGTGGATTTTCTCAAGTGTTTGTCTGTGGTACCTTAAAGTAAATGTGATGGTAGATGATGCTGTGATTGAAATACTAATGAAATTATGAAACTGCTATAATTGCTGGAGAGAATTTAAAAATTCAAACGTATGCTATGACAATGACCACACTCACTTTAATAAGGACACACGGATAAGGTTGGAATAGATATTTACTAAGTCAGGATTTTTAAGTTACAATAGATGTATCAAGCTGAGATAATTTACAACTACACAGTAAACCTAACAGAAACAGACTGACTTAACTCTAGCTAATCTACACTCTAATACGAAACATTCAAATCTAAATTTGAACAATAAAAAAAAAAACCTGGTATGACGATAAATCCAATTAAATAGGTAATATAAATATGAACTGCACTACAAAGAAAACTCAAAGATCCAACTGTATAGTAGATTTACAAACTCAATCAACTTGTAACATAACAAAACTATACTGTTATAGCTTCTTAACTTTACAATTAACGTTGAAACTTTTGTGCCAAGAAAACTAACTGCAACGGCTGTAAATCCGAAAACAACACAATAAAACCAGAGTACAAAAAAATAACTCAGCAAAAGTTCAAAGCTGTAAATATAATACCAAAAGCACAAAATAATGCAATGAGCAAAATAGTGAAATACGTTAAATGATAATGACCCACAAAATAAAGATAAAAAAATTGTGACTAAAAATCCACTAAAAGATGATGACGACAACTCTTGGAATTTAGCAAACACAAGCAGACATTGAGAAATGGCCCACTCTGTAACTTCCTTTTCTTTGGAGAACAAAAGTTTTCGCCTGTTTTTGAGGTATAAGGCCAAAAGTGATCTATTTCTTGTAAATGTTTGGTACAATAAGTTCAAGTCAATACTTAAAGGGGCTTACAGCAACAATGTAAGTTACCCTTACTGCCTATCACTAAAACTCTTAGTGTAATCTTAGTCCCCTTCCATGATGACTTTGCCTTCTATTGTTTGGAAGCGGAAAAGTAGCCTTGATGCAACCCTATATACGAATATATTCGCAAAGTATTTAACGATTATTATTAATTTCAGGAAGTCATGCAAGCTTCATTTTGAGGCGGCCCCTTTAAAAATATCAAGAGCGTCACGACAGTACCTCTATGATGATACCGGCCAAGAGTATCTGGACTGCATCAATAATACATCACATGGTGATTTGTGCTCTGATTTATCACTTAACCAAGCTATACTGCAACCAGAAAAAGCAAAATCTTTTTCATTTGAAATAGATCTGAATTAAGACATATCACTAGGCAAAAGAAAAAAATACAGTTTGTCTAACATGAAAGAAGTTATTGTAGTAACACAATCTGACTTCAATCATGGAATATAATTATGACTGACTTTAAATTATAAAAATGTTACTAATGAAAGCTGAAATTTTAATCGCAGTTTGTTAATGGACCTCAATTTTGGATTATTAATGAAAGCTTATTTCAATTGAAATTTTAACGCATCTATTAATTTTTTAATGGTTACAAAGAACGCCTTTAAGTTAACTTAACTTTCACTTTTTAATCTCTGACTTTGAAATGATAACAAGTATTTGTTAAAATTAAAATCTTGGAGGAGTTTTTTTTTTTTTTAAAGAAGGTAATTTTGTTTACTTCCTGCGTTAACAATGACATCCATGAAAATGAGTCAATAGAAAAAATGGTACAATGTACTTCACTTATTAACTGTATTGATTATGTATGATCTGAGTTGAGTTGGTTGCTTAATGTCCAATTAGAGCTCTGTATAGGGCGGGGCCCCAAGACACTTTAATGTGTTGCCACACAGAGACATTGCTGGGAGACCTAGACTCCTGTCTCAGCTGGTCACATTATACTGGACCCCTCCCCCACACGTATGCTATGTGTTATTTAAAGTGAGAGATTTTTTATCTTTTTACTTCATTATTTTTCTCAATGTTAAAATGGTTAATTAAAGAACAAAGTGTTTTCTGTCTGTTCCAGTGGGCCACTGCCACCCTCATGTTGTAGGGGCGGGCCAGGAGCAGATGGCTAAACTGTGCTGTAGCTCTGGCTTCCTCAACGAACAGGCATCTTTGTATGCCAAACATTTGGTCAGCACTTTGCCAGAGTCACTCTGCGTTTGCTTCTTCTTGTCGTCGGGGTAGGTTTTTTTGTTTTTCTGCACATGATTATAAATATAATCCTCTCTCCCAGTTTTTTGTCTCTCTCTCTCTTCTTCCTACTATCTCTTATCTCTCTCTCTCTTTCCTTTCTCTCTCTCTCTATCTTTCTAACTATCTCTTATCTCTCTCTCCTCTCTCTCCTATCTATCCTATCTATCTATCTATCTATCTATCTATCTATCTATCTATCTATCTATCTATCTATCTATCTATCTATCTATCTATCTATCATGAAGAATGGAACAGTCAATGCTGCATTTGCTCGTTCATAAAAGGTCTCCCTATCTCTTGCACTCTTAAGAACAAAATAATTTATCTCTGTCCATTGTTAAGCTTTTCTGTTTTCAGTAAAAAATCGTTTTTCTTTGAGACAATAGGCCTTGAAGCTTGGACCTCCTGAATCATTTGTGGCTCTTGACCTGGCTTTATAAGCTAAAACTGTAAAAGAGTTACTTATTTTTTTTATTTTTTTTTGCTCCAAGTGTCACAGGTGATGGTAAAAATTGACATTGCACTGCTTAAGTTGTGTTACAGGTTAAAATAATGGAAGGCCATGTGTATCATGATATGTTAACATTTTTTCTTTGATCTCCTAGATCCGAAGCTAATGACCTTGCTCTTCGCTTGGCTGCATCCTTCACCAAGAAGAAAGATGTTCTATGCTTTGATGGGTAAGGGCTTTCATATCCGCGGTGAAACCTTTTTGAATAAAAACAAAAATCAAGATTTTGAGATTCAGGATGACAGTGATGCCAATGTCCGTAAATTTACAGATTTTCAGTAAAAAAAAGTTGATCGGTCAGAGTTCAGTAAAATTTTATCAAGAGTTTGTTTCATGATTCAGTATGCTGTGCAGCTTTTTCGCGATTTATTCAGTAAAAGAAGGATCCAGTGGCCATCATTGAGGATGATCCTGACTAGAAAACCTAGAGCATGGATGGATTAGGTCATATCTGGCACAATACAGTACATCTCGAATACAACAAACTCAGACTCAAAGAACACCCTACATTCAACAAAGAGATAAAAATCCCTGATTTTTCTTCTTCTCTGTCTTATTAAACTACCTTTGATCCAGCAAACTCATCTCATATCCATCCTCGGATCCAACAAACCAGACAAGTTAGTAAGCTTAAATAGTTGCATACCAGACACTAAATCTATTTTCAAATTAGACGACGAACTATCTGTGTTGTGCACAGTAAAAATTATCAGCAGCGAGGGGATTGGGGGGAGGAGTAGGGGCAGCCAACGATCAGTTTGAGGGTGTTATGTGTGTGTGTGGTTGTGTATACTATGAGGCAAATGGATAGGTAGATGTTGGGGTGGGAAGTATGCTTGATTGTCTCAACACCATGTAATGTCTGAGGGAGGTACTGAACCACACACGGCTTCAACGAACTTTGCATTCAACGAACTATCATAAATAAACCAGCGAGTTTGTTGATTTCGAGTTATACTGAATATCTTCACTATGCTACCATTATTTAATGAGAGTTATGCCAAATGCACTTGAATTAATATCCTTGTAAAGGTGAAAGTGAGATTTATCTAAAAAAAATTTCAGACTAAAAATGGTCTACAAGGTTTTTGTTTTTATCTCATTTGAAACTGGTGTTGAATATATGGCAGAAACAAGGAATAAAAGCAGTTTTTAGTGATTATCTCAAAAGCAGCAAAAATGACTTATAAATGCCAAAAACATCGCCCAGTGAGGATAATCCAAATCTGGTAAAATTTGTGGAGTTTTCGCTTACTATTTTGAACAACTTCAATGCCATAGGCTATTTACTTTTCCAAAGGGAACATCATTTTACCTATTGTTATAAGAGGAAATATATAAATGTTAACAATTTTAGTTTTGTCTACCCGTTAAATCTCATACCATTTGCTAAAACCTTATTCCATATAACAGTAAATCTAAATGTTTAATTCCTATTGGTTTTGGTAGTTTTTATACAAAGGTGTGTGTCTCTTATAGTATAATGATAGAAACTGATTTGCCATGTATAATTTGTTTAATTTGCTTCTAAACCAATGTTTTTTTTCTACATAGAGCATACCATGGTAACCTTGCGACTCTGGTGGAGATAAGCCCGATAAGGTATAAAAGATTGGGCACCGCCCATCAACAAAAAGAGTGGGTCCACATTGTAAGTACATTTTAATGCCTTTTCTTTGGAATTTTTGTTTTCTTATGGCTTTATCTATTAAAAGAAAATGTTGAAAATTGTTTCATTCCCCTTTACACTTTTATTGATAGCATTAAGGATTAAAATAAAAGGTTTACAAATTTTCTCATGAACCTTATAAAGAGCCTTTTTTTTTAGATTAGTGATTTTAAGCATGAGCATTTAATATAAATAATGTTTGAAATGTTGGGATTGAAATAAAGTAGAATTGTTTTGTTTTGAAAGATTTTTGGGAGTTTTCTTTGCTCTCAATGTCTATCGTCACCAATCTTGTTTACCGGGACCAAGACTTAATGTCTGATAATTTTTTATTGTGCTGTTTGATAGTAGTAATATCAGCCTGTTGCATCGTACTACCACCAATCCAACCAGTAGAGAACAAGGCAGCCTGATCATAATTCGAACCTGGAGCTTACCTACAAAAAAAACACGCTCTACAAACTGAGCTACCTTTACCATCATTGAGGGGGGCTTAATAATATACTTTTAATTCTTGTGTCACAAAAAAAATTAAGGGGGCTCCAAGAGGTTTTTTAAAGAAATAATAGACAACTGTTTGATATATTATTGCTAATTGATCCATAACATTGTAGAATTCGGAGTCTATAGCTACCTGATCTTATTCCTTCTTGTCAAAGGCTCCCACACCAAATACATTTCGGGGTAAGTTTGATGCCAGCTCTGAAAACCCAGGCCTCTTGTATGCCAACGAAACGATCAAGGTGATTGAAAAAGCTCATCGCAATGGCAGAGAGGTGAGTGTGACGTTGAATTAGTATGTGTTTACTAAACACAATCCATTCTTTTTGTTGTTTTTTGATTGCTTCATTGTTTTGTCTTAGTCATGGAACATGATATTTTTTTATTTAATATGTTCAAATATTTTTGTTCATTCATATTTGTCAGTTCTCCTTTTGGAAACTTCTGCTTAGGAAAAAAAAAAAGAAAAAATAATACTTTTCATTTTTCAAATTTACATAGCTCGACTATTTTTTTGTTTAATTTGAGGACCTGCCTTTAAAAATCAAATATTCTATTTATTCATCCATACCCTGTTGTTTCTTTGAAAATCAAAATCTTTTTCTGTAAAAAATTTGACACTTTTTTATTTTGCTTTTCAGATCGGAGCTTTCATTTCAGAACATGTGATTTCTGCCAGTGGCATGGTGGTCCCTCCAGAAAACTATTTCTCTATAATTTACAGGTATTTTTTTTTTCTTTTTAACTAAAACAGTAAAAGTCAGCAATAAAATATTATAGATCACACTGACAGCTGTTTAATTAACAGCCATCGATTTTGAAGATCACATTAACAGTTGTTTGAAATGGCATACTTCCAAAACCTTTTTTTTTTATGATTTATTTCATTACCATTTTTTGGAAAAGCAATGTTATAGTTATATAATACAAATTCAATTATTGCAGTGCATGTCATTGTTATCAGGAAAAACAAGTAACAACAACAATGGAATCACTTTGATGCTTGTTTAAGGAATTATCACAAAGTCCCTATACCAGTGTTAGAAATATTAAGCATAATAATCTAAATGAATAGCAATTTCACAAAATGAGCCTACTTGCCGTACAAACTTGCTCAAGAAATACTTCAATACCTAGATTAACCGATAAGGTACGGGAGTGCCCGCCATCTAATACACTTGGTTGATCCTCAGTATTAATTTTTCACCATACTTTTATTGTTTCAGATATGTTAGAGAGCAAGGTGGTATCTGCATAGCAGACGAGGTGCAGTGTGGACTCGGGCGCTGTGGGGAACAGTACTGGGGGTTCCAGTTGCACAGTCAGTAGAGCACATTTTCATTTTTTGAAGTTAAGATGTCAATTTTGTACTTTTAGTCTTTCCAACCCAAAGCCCTCTTGAGCCTATTTATATCTATGTCTAAGAAAATTAAGATCACTTTAATTCCCTTCCGACTTCTTTTTTTCAAAGATTTTTTTGCAATGAATTTCTGTACAAGATTTTTATTTCTTAAATATTATCAGATATGCATATGGATAAATATGGTGTGGTAGAAACTCGGAGATAAGTAAAAATAGAGTATAAAAAAAGACAATAAAAGTGTGGAGAATTGATATAAGTTGAATGTTTGGATTTTAGATTAAAATTTGGCTCGAGTTTATCGGCAACATACACCAAAATATCAGTCTATTTAGATCTAGACTTGTAATGTCCTGTTCACGCATGAACTTGCTTTTTGCTCTCCATCATCACTCATCTCCCCAACTTGGACCTGCATGTGTGCCAACTTTTGTCGGATTCCCTATAATCATTACCCGTCAGCTAATTTTCTACGACCAAAAAACGATTGAGATAAAAATGTTGGCAGTCGTCAATCCTGTATACTGTTGTATTTGCTTGGGGGGTAGATTTCATACAGTCACATAAGCTTGGAAAGACTTAAGGAAAGCCAATTGATAATGTGTTCAGGGAGAAATGTGATTTTATATTGTCATATCTTTATTTTTAGACTCCTCAAAAACAAAACAAAAAACAACTGAACACTCAACAAAACTATTTGTTTTTTTGTTTTTTTTGAAATGCAATTCATGAAAGAAAAAAAAAAGCGAGCTATACAGTAAAAATATTACGCGTTCACCAGTTTATGTCTGCCTTTCTTTTTTTACAGTTTACAAATCTACATAATTGTCTTTGTTGATTCTTTTTTGGGCCTTTTGGGGAGAGTAGTTTTTGAATTATAATATGAAAAATGAGCTTCTAAATTAATAAAAAAAAATCCCTCATATTTTACTCACCGGAAAGAAACCCCCCAAAAACATGTTTAAAAAAATTTGTTTGTTTGTTTGTTTGATTGATTTTGATGTTTGTTTTCCTTGACCAGATGTGGTGCCGGACATTGTAACTATCGGGAAGCCAATTGGAAATGGATACCCCCTGGCTGCAGTCATTACAACCAAAGAGATTGCAGACAGTCTAGGAGACTTCAGCAGCACTGTGAGTGGATGAAGGAAAAGAAAGTACATGGGAACTCCTCACTTTCATTACTAAGCCTAATCCTACATCCCATAACTTAACCCTTTTCCGTATGCCGTTGAATCTCTGTGGCTCCCAACTTTTTAAATAGTCAAAATTAATATTCATGGAATGCATTTAATTTAAAAATAAAAATACTTAAAATTTCACCCAAAAAATTCCCACTATTTTTTTGTATTTTACATTTGTTTTTAATTAACCTTCACCACCACTCCTTATTTGTAGGGCCTACTACTATAAGCCACTCGTTGGTGTTTTGCACCCAGTGACCCTGAAAGAGGATAAAAAATTGCAAATGGTGGAAAATAGTAATGTGAGAAGCAAATCTATCGGTATCAAGCTATAAATCTATTTACTTATCTGTTTATTTATCTCTATTTTATCTATATATCCATCTATCTCTCTATCTAAAAAAAACTATCTCTCTATCTGTTTCTCTGTACAAGTAAAACTATTTGTTTTTGGTCCATCAAGACTCATCACAAGGATTTTGTATAAGCTTTATAACACCTTTGACATCCTCTGTGTGTTTTATTCTATCTTTTTTACCAAATTTTTAAATTTTCCTAAGATTGTGCCGCCAACTTTAGAGTTATATGACTCATAAAATAATGTTATCATAATATTATTTGATTAAGTTTTTACTTATGGTTGAAACTCAGTTATAACCAATAAAACTCAATTATTACCATTTATGGAACGGTTTCCATCCAGTTTTTCATCCAGGAATTTCTTTTTTTTAATTTTATCTGTGAATGTGTAGTTTGGAGGCAACCCAGTAGCATGTGCGGTAGGAAGAGCCGTCTTGGAAGTGATTGACAATGAGAAACTTGTCTCAAGTGCCAAGAATGTGGGCAAGTGCCTGAAGGATGGCTTCAAAGCTATTCAGCACAAACATCCCATGATGGGAGATGTTAGGTGAGACACGTTTTTACTCCAGGTGAAAAAAATTTGAGAAATTTATTTTATTTAGGTCACTTCTTTCCCAAAAAAGCTGTGGGCAAACTGGCACAAGTAATAGAGCATTGGTCTCCCAGTTGGAAAGTCCCAAGTTAGAAATCAACGTTCAGGCGAAATAAGTCCAATTTCATGGGTTGTTGTCAGTATAATGGGGTTTCATGGATTGTTGTCAGTATAATGGGGCCTGGTTTCCTGGCACTGTCTCTGTTTGACGTTAGCCTTGGAATCTTCCATGATAAAGCCTTGCTGCTGATGTTGGTCGTTAAGAAACCAATTCACTGTTTTTCAAAAGGCATTTATATCTTTTAATTTGAGTTTTATTTGTCCTTTTTAGAATTTAAAGAAATTGAATGTTGTTGATTAAAGGATTTTCATTGGATGTCAATTTTGTGTGTGTGTGTGTGTGTGTTTGTGTGTGTGATCCAGTTAATGAAGTTTGGGGGAAGTCAGAAAATGGAAGCAAAGCATAAAAATCTCGGCCTTTCCTCTCTCCTTTACTCCATTGCTTTTGCATTCCCTCAAGATAAAAGTTTGATAGTTCACGATTTAATCAAGTCGTAGAAACTCATGGCTGCTTGTTCATCTTGCAAGGCTGTCATATCAGGCACAGCTGCTCAATGCAAGGTCATTGACCTCTCTCTGCATGATGCATTTTTTTTGTCCCTAACAACATAATCTGTTACCTTTATAAAAGTTTATATTTGGAGAGTGATTGCTTGTCATTGAAATAAGGGAAGGTTTTATGTTTGTTCTCTATTGCTCCAAGCCAACTCATTTCCTATGTTATTTTCATGAAACTCTTTCTGGAGTATACATTTTTATAAAACTTCTTCTTACATCATAGGGGTGTTGGAATGCTCATTGGAGTTGAGCTTGTGATGGACAAGGAGAGCATGAAGCCTGCTAAAGAAGCAGCAGAAATACTGACGTACAAGTGAGATAAATGCTTGATCACTCTTTAGTCATGTGTAGCTACATTCCATGTGCTTTTTCATTGTAAGCCTCCAGAATTAATTTGAAGACTATAACTTTATCTTGGTTTTCTCTCATTAAATATTACTTAGTTTAATTAGCACAAACCCTTTTTTAAGACTCCACTTTTCAGAACTTTTTTTTTTATCCTTACAACATTGCAACCTTTAGTCAGACAATATTAAACCAACTCAAACTGTTTTAGGAAATTATACCCCCAAGCATTTTTTTTTGTAAGTTTTGATTAAAATACCCATCATGGGAAATTTTCTGTGTGGTTTTATTTATTCCTCAAAGATCAATTCTTATATCTAAAAATTGAAGATCTACAGAAATCTTACAAAATACAGACAAGGGTACAAAACTCAATTTACAGTTAGTGTTAACCTTTTCACATCAAATGGTTTAAGGTCTCTTTCTTGTGTGTGCACTATTATGGGGGATTTTTTTAATCCATTGAAAGTGAAAGCTTTGATTTTTTAAATTATTTTGAAATAGAAGGTATGCAGATCAATGCAAAGAAGTGCTTGCACAATATCATATCAATTTGCACAACATGTGATTAGCGTAAAAGGTTAAAGAAGTTTGTTTGATTCCCTAGGGTTCCCTTAGAATCCTGCAAGGAGTGTAAAATTTAAGTAAAACCTGAACTGCTCTGTTTGATCTATCAGGATGAAGGAAAGGAAAATCATCCTGGGTTTTGAGGGCAAGGACAAGAATGTGATAGTGCTCTCCCCTCCCCTGTGTTTCACAACAGACAACGCCAGGTCCGTAGTGCAAAATTTCTCAGAGGTGCTCACAAATATTGAAACGGAAGCTGCCAGGTGAGTCATATATAAAAATTGTAGACAAATTCTAATGTTCTGGGAGACACCTGTTCAGTGTAGGGCAAATTCTCTGCCTATTTCTCTTTATAATTTTACTGTTTCACTTTGTGTGTGTGTAAGAAGCTTTGCTTTCACTGTTCTTTGTTATTATGAAGAAATAAATGAAAGAACTTCAAAAAATCACATTTCCTCCATCCAATCAAGATTTTTTTTCTCTTTTGCTTACCTTATACACCAGCCTATCCATAACAAGTAGAAGCAGGAAAGTGGCTCATGTTTATTTTGTTGTTCTATATATAAGATCTTTCAGATTCACTTTAATTTGAAACTGACATATAACCCATTTCATCATGAAAAATGTACATGGAAATAGTAAAAAAGCAAATAACAGAGATAATGATATCATTAAAATATTTTGTTGAAGAAATTGTTATAGAAATAGCTATTGAAATGAAAATAATAATAACATTAACAAACCAAAATGCCCCCCCCCCCAAAAAAAAATAAAAAAAATACAACAAACAAGCAAACCCAAAACCCATCAAATGAACTTACAAAAAAAAAAAATTACTCCGACCAATGATCCCTCTAAATTTTCAATCACTTAGGCAATTTTAACTTCTCTTTATCTGCTTAAAGCTACTGAAAGATATTTCTGGAATGCAAGCCATATTTTTTTTACTTTGTCTAGTGTTGGACTGACCAGCCTGGACAATGTCGGGTCCAATAACTCGGACAATGTGACAATTGATGTCATCACAGACCAGCCCACAATCAGCATCCACGCTTTCTCAGACGAAGATGATGAAGAGGATGAGGAGAGTGCAGCAAAGAGGGCCCGATATGAGGAAGTTGATTGAAATGATTGAAAGGACTTTGAAAACTGTTATTTAAGTCTATAATTTGAGTTGATATGTCACGTGTTTCCCTGTTCCAAGTTCATGTGATACAATTTATTTGCTTTGTTTAAGTTAATTTTTATCAGGCTTTTTTTCTTGTAATGCGTGTTCTTCTCAGATACCTTTTGAATATTGTAAAATTGTCGGATATATTTCAATTTATTTAATGCTTCATTTTAATTGTTATGCGTTGTGTATAAAATGAAGTAGAATATTGATTTGAATGCTATTTAACAATACTAAGTAGACATATTATTAAGGCACATAGTTTCACAAAGTACATAATAAAAGACTTAAGCTACCAGAACTTTTCTAATAGACTTGATTGTTTGTAAAGTAGTGAAAATATGAGTTCAATCAAAATAATATGAATTACTGATAGTTAATTTATTGACAGGTTCTTTTAGCAAAGCAAAACATTAGAATAAAAGTATTACAGTACACTTTTGATCTTCGCTAAAAATAATAACTGTTTTTTTAAATTTTGTCATGTTCAAGAAAATTGATTTACATAATCCTTTGATGGAAGTGTAAGGATCTAATACTTGAAAAATTATTTGAACGAGATGTATATACTGTACATAAAAGTGAACGCAGATTCTTCAGAAAAAGAGAGGATGATAATATCATTATGTTATTCTCAATGTTCCTCATTCTTTGAAAATGATAGTTTAATCAATGGTTCAATGTATACCGTAGATCTGATCATTCTGTGTTCTGCTGAGAATGACTATCAAATTTTGAAAGCATTTTTTTGTATTTAAGGGCAAAGAATAAATATTTCTGAAACTGAACCCTAATTGGGAATGTTGTATATAATCCTATTCAAGCTATTGAATATATAAAATATATGCTGCCTACTATATTAGCGTGAGTAGAATTAGACGAAAACCCATTTAAATTATTCAAAAGCATGTGTTTGGTAAAATCCATTCCAATAGCCATTCTTTTCTGTACGGACTTGGCATCAAATAAACTGCCTCCAATGTATATATTTCAGTTTTGCTTATGAGTATTGAATATTGATCAATTATAGTAAAGATTTGATAAATATCTATGTACACTTAAGTGATGACTTTTTGATGTGCTTTATCTATCTGTTGATGAATGTGTAAAAAAAAGAGACAATTTTAATCGTTGTGAACTCTTAATGCAACTGTTACAACAAATAATTTACGTCTTATTTTATTTCAATAAGTTTTAACATAAATTTTTGTGTGGAGCGGAAATGTTGAAATCCTATAATTGTTAACAATTACTAATGAAATTTTTATCAACCCTTTACTAAATTTTTTGGTGACTTGTTTTTTTTGGTTTATCCACATTCTATTTAGTTTGAAACCGAGCAATTGCATCAAGCATTAGACTCAAAAGATATGTATGACATTCAAATTGAAAGGATTATTCTGATCTTAAAATCATATATTGTGAATGTAATATTGAAATTAATGAAAATAACATATTTAAAGATGTCGATGGTGATAGATTTTTTTTTTTTACCTTGAAAAAAAAAAAGGTGTCAGAATGCTATCCTTGCTTTACTGGATTGTTTCACTGTGGTAATGAATGGCGATGGGTTAGGTTTATACTACAGTCAAAGAGAATTGAGGAGCAGTATAGAATGTTAAACATCTTACAATTTTGTGTTCTTAGTGGCAGTTTTAATAGTATGACTTATCATTTTGCATTTAAATTGTATGAATTATGGTCCATGGTGACATTATTATGCTGATGTGTTCCCCTAAAAAATATTAGTCTTTCTTTGATTATATGTTTTGTTTAGTAATCGAATGATGACTCAATGGGCATTACACTTTTGAAATTAAGTCCAAAAATTTTAAGGAGCTTAATTTTAAAAAAAGCGAAAAAAAAAAAAAAAGCATGCCATCCTTACCAAAAGAAAAGAGAGGCATTGTGTTAATTTCTTTTGCTTTGTCTCCATGTTATTAATTTTGTCACTGTAAAAGATTGCTAGTGTAATCCAAGGTTGTGACTTAACTGAAGATGAGATTATGTGCCAGAATACAATTCACTTGAAATATCCACTTTTAATATGGTAAGTATCACAGATCCATTCTTTATTTACCTTCAGCATAACTCATTTTTTCTCAACATAAATTATAATATGAAAATCTCAAAACAAACACACACACACTACAGAAAAAAAAACGACAAAAAAACCTCAACCCAACTTGAATTTGAATCGTATATTAGAAATCAGATAATTATGCCAAGGATGAAATTCTTTACTGTTAATAAATTTGGAAAATCTGTACTGGTACCCTCATTTGACTTTAAAAGTTTCAATATTTTACAACTTGAAAAGTGCACCCATGCAAACTTCTGCATGTCCACCCACCTGTAAGATGATGTTGTTCTGTGATTTTGTTAAAAGAAATACCGTACAAATATAATGCTTTTGCAAAAATGCTTTTACTGATTTCTTTGTTGCAGTCTTGACATGTATGTGGATTCCCTTTGAATATTTTTGTTGCCTTTCTGTAATGATATTGGTGTTTTAAACTTTTGAGTCAATTGTTGTTTAGCAAGTGGAACTCAATTGGTTGATGCTTAATAAACTTGTTAAGGAGATAAAGAAACCTATGCTATTGATTTTTTTTCTTCTTCTTGTATGCTTTGATTTTAGCTTCACATGATTTGGAATGGTGCAATGTTGACCAAAAACTTTATCGGTAAAGATGTCTCAAATTTGATTAATATCTGTCATATCTAAGGAACAGATTGAATGAGATATCATCAAACAAGTCCATTAATTTAATGGAAAGCCAATATCTCCACTTAAATGAATTTTAGAGGAGTCGAAGTAAACCAAAGAACTTAATGAAAGGATTATGAGTAAGTCCCATGCCTCCAGACAACTCAATTGTTGCCTTGTCCCAAGTCTAGGTTAAGCAAAGGGTGATGTTTAGTATAAGGCTAGCAGCAACATTAGACCATTGTTGGCATACTTTTAAATAAATTATGATTAAAGCTAAGGTAATGTTGGAAAGATAACCTGTCCATTTTGAAACCATAGTTTCTTACTGTGATTTGTAAGTTCTTCGATACAGGTATGATAACATTAAACACCACAGTTTCTTGCTGTGATTTGTAAGTTCTTCGATACTTCTTCGATACAGGTATGAATTATGATAACATTTAACACCACAGTTTCTTGCTGTGATTTGTAAGTTCTTCGATACAGGTATGATAACATTAAACACCACAGTTTCTTGCTGTGATTTGTAAGTTCTTCGATACAGGTATGATAACATTTAACACCACAGTTTCTTGCTGTGATTTGTAAGTTCTTCGATACAGGTATGATAACATTAAACACCACAGTTTCTTGCTGTGATTTGTAAGTTCCTCAATACATGTAGGATAACACCGAGAGAGAGAGAGAGAGAGAGAGAGAGAGAGAGAGAGAGAGAGAGAGAGAGAGAGAGAGAGAGAGAGAGAGAGAGAGAG
>RQTK01000234.1:413732-464479 GCA_003991915.1 Elysia chlorotica | reverse complement strand
GAGGGAGAGTTGAAGATGGTGAGAGAGAGACTGATAGGCCTACAGGCTGAAGGAGACAGAGATAGGGAGGTGGACACCCACACACATAGACGCAACACGCACCCACACGCGAGCACAGTGCGTTCAAAACAATAAGTTCGAAACAGCAAAGACGATGGTAGTGGCGAAAGGTCACTGACTGAGGTCAGCAAAATGGCAGCGTCCATCACGCGTTTCGTTTGAACGTCACTTGGAATTGGATGATCTATAGAATGCAAATTATAATCGGATCTATCACAGAATAGAAGCATTTTAAAATTAAATTATTTCACTTAGGCATCATTATCTTCAAGAAAAATAAAAGGCAAGTACACGGTTAACAATTGTAATCGAGATCTAGATCTCTAGATCTTAACTTTTTTTTTTTTCTCTTTTCACTTTGTTATGAGCTTGGAGTCCACAATGGATGCAGACCGCGATTTTCACGTTGATTTTGATGACTAGATCTAGAATCTAGATCTATGACTATGAGACATCAGATTGTGAACTTTTGTCTATAGCTAGTTATTCGGTAAACGTATTAAACAACGTCGGCCGGATTTTCACAGCGCGGCCATCTTGGTATCGTAGCGGTGGGCGGTGTATCGTTCAAGATCGGCGATTGTTCGATAAAAAAAAAAAGGAAACTGCATTTGTTTGTTTGGTTGTTTTTTGTTGTGTCCTTTTTTGTTGTTATTTCACATGCAGTCAAATAAATAATGATTTTAGTAATGTATTAGGCCTAAATAAAGCAACAGCACAAAAATTGAAAATACTAATACTAATAATAATACTAATAATAATACTAATACTACTACTACTACTAATACTACTAATAATACTAATACTACTACTAAAAATAAGAAAAAGAACAAGAAGAAAAAGTAGTAGTAGTAAAACTAGTAGTAGTAGTAGAAGTAAAAAAATATTTCACGGTTTGGACTTCGTCGGTGACGGGTCGTTTTTCTCTTTGTGCTCTCTGATCACGGTGTTTTTCTCAGTATTTATCGGTTTTTCTTCGGGATATCTTCTAGTTTTTTTAAGATTCATATTTTCTGTATTTGATTTTCGGCAGCGTGCAGTGTTATTTACTTTTTGTTCACTGGATTATTATTTATTTAAACTATTTTCTTTCGCTGGTTAACACATGCAAGAGGGGTGAGTGCATTGTTTCGCTTAGCCATTTTGTCGCTGTAATAGCCTTAATAGCTTGGTCCTCTCCTTGGGTATATTCAAGTATTCACGTATTTGGTGTTCCTTTCATCTGTTGATAGGTTATTCTTTTATATTGCTCATTTCTTTTCCTTACTGATAACTGTAGTCTATAGGTTGCATTAGTCTTTGCCTTTCTATTATACGGTTTTATAAGTCTGTATCTTCTTTCCCTTGCACGATCCCGTGCCCAAGGCTTAACTACCTTCTTTCTATCTTCTTTCTCTTTCACTTCAGCACGTTTAACATTTCTTTCCTTTCTCCTCTCTAACTGTTCCTTCTTTCTTCATATTCTCTCGTTCACGTTTTCTTCACACTTGGTTGAATTTCGCTCGCAGTACAAGCTACACAACAAAGATCTACTCTTAAAGCGTAATCACAGCTCGGTATGGCAAACAAAGGAGTCGAACCTGTTTTTGTTCTCGCGGTTGACTTGCCTGCTGAAGTGACTGTCACTCAGATTTGCGCAGCGATTGAGGCTATAGCTGGCTATGGATCTGCGATCGGGAGTCAGCGTCTCGGTGGCCTGTGGCGGCTCTATACGGCTGATGCTAAGGCTAGGGCGACCCTGATAACACAGGGGTTATTTCTTTACTTGTTTGCTAGCTTGTGTGTAGTGTGATATTCACACCAGTGCTCCAAGCACCCAACAGCAGCCCATAACATAAGACAAAGCATGCTGCCCGTCAGGCGCGTTTAATTATAAAATACTTTTATTTCAATTTGTTGGGACCAGGACAGCTCTGTTAATGGCCTACATATTAATATTTTACATGTGAGTGGGATGAGGAAAATCTGAGCAAATATCATTTCCCAAGGAATCATCCCGGTTTCGATCAAGAGGCCAAACGTCTACCACTATACCACATAATGTGTCTTGAGATTTTCACAAACCTTATTTCAAGAGATTCAAGAAGTCACTTGTGTAATATAAATAAATTTTTTCTATATTTTTGTGTCGTTACATAACATTATAAGCCTACTTGCATGTTACAAATATTTATGTATACTTTGATAAATTTTCTGTTTTCTGAATCCAATTCCCCAAAAGCAGTTGAAAGTGGAAATAAACACACTAGTCTGTGGTTTATTTTTATTTTTTTTTCAATTAAAAAAAAATAAAATTTTATTGCAATTTTTCAGATACCTTACTATGGCAGCTCCTCCCAAACATGATCGCACAGTGAAACCTAAAGATGACGATGATGAGGAAGATCCCCTAGTAACAATGATAAACAAGACTGGGTGTCTAGAATTGCACTATGCAGTTCAGGAATGTATGGCAGACAAGCAGGACTGGAGACAGTGCCAGAAAGAAGTCACAGATTTCAGAAAGTGTATGGAACAAGGAATGAAAAAGAAGTTAAAAGGATAGAACTTGTAAACATCTATAGCATCTTGTGAATTACAATTGTTTTCAAAGTTTTGATTGCTATTTGAAAACACTGTACAGTGTACATACTGTGGAAACCTCACAAAACAAAGTCTGATAATTTCAATTTCCCATAAACTGAATTTTACAAAAGAATAGGTTATTTTTTTTTCTTTTTGGTTCTATTAAAATCGGACTCATAATTGGAAATTTTTATTGTTTGATTCTCTTAATTTGAAGCTCAAAAGTCAAACCACCAGTAGGCATAAGAAAGTACTATCTTTCAAGCAGAACTCAATGCTTATTGTTGCCCAATACATATCTTTAAAAGAAATGGGGTTGGGAGAAGTTTGCTATGGAAAGGAAAAAAAAGCTACAAAAAACACAGTTTTAAGTAAATGTCTACTTATTTAACTTTTGAGGTTCAGGTATATCTCCTGGAATCCTATTCAAAGTTTAGATCAAATCCCAAACAATTCGAATTATGAGGTTTCCACTGAATATAAATTATTATTTTTACTTTAACTAAGGAACTGAATTTTGCTTGCTTTTCTATGTAAGTTTTGGGTCTACATGCACATGCTCTGGGGCAGAACATCAGCTTTCGATGCAGGAGGACCGTGGTTCGAGCCCCACTCTGGCGACTGGTCCCCTACTGTTTGGGTCGGTGTGAGTTTCATGTGACCAGCTGAAACAGAGTTATGATATTATTGAACTGTCTCTGTGGGGCAGCACGTAAACTTGTCAGATGTTAGTCTTGGGGCCCTTCTACAATGTAGCCTATATAGTACTGATGTAGGATACTAAGCAACAACAGTTGTTGGTGTTGTTGGTTACCCTTTGCAAATCGCTCATGTGCCAAGTTTCCTAAAGTATGCATATCAAAATCTCTTTCATTTTATAAACTTTTCCTTTGGTACATGTGCATCAGCTTTGTTAAGTTATAATCTTTGCCTAATTTTTACCCAGGTTACTGGAAGCATTTATAATACATGAAGTATAATATGTTAAAAAAAAAAACAACTAAAGGAAACACAAATGTATTTCTTTTTAGTTTGCCAGTGTGTGACAATGTTCTGAGGCTTAAAGGCGAAGGGTAAAGTTTTTGGTACGGGTATCTCTCCCCTCACTTGTAAACCATTTGGGTGAAATAGGTGTTTGAAATGTATGCCTCTTTTAGAAGAACCTAAAATATTGCAAGTGTAACTCAAGACTTAGAGAAATATTCTCAAATGATGTATTATAAACAAAGCTAGACATTATAGTGAGTGTATTTTTTTAAACCTTTATTTTATACTATAGTGTAGCATTATGCTCATAGTGGTATGGTGGTATAAGTTTCAGGGATGCCACCAAGTCTGATAAAATTTCTTGAACTTTTCCCTAAGCAATGTGCGCTGCATTGCTCTCCATGGTTGCATTGTAGTTGTTAATGTAGGCCTATGCAATCTTGTTGTAACTTTTCTTATAAAAAAACAAAGCTGATGTAAATTTTAAGCTAGTATTAGTCTAGATCTAATTATTTGGTAGTATTAGTACAGCAGACCCACCTCAAAGTCTGTACAAGGCTGTTTTAAGTCATAGCTGGAAGGTTAGGGCAATAAATGCCTCCAAACCTAGGGTTTCCGTCTCTTGTGAGGCAGGCCCACTCTATGACTGTCTGGTGCAGCTGGTCTCATGTTGCTATCCTCTCTCTGCTGTTGACTCTTTTCAAGGCTTTTTTTCTGGTGTGGCAATGGCTGAATGTGGCTGGGCCCTAACTTTGAGACTATGTGTTTTCAAGCTTCTCTGTTTAGCTGTTTTGTAGGTGAAAAACCAGGGATTCGTCCACACTGTCAAAAACTGCATTTTGCCTTAAATCAATGGCTGACTTTTTCCTGGACATAAGGTAGTATTTCACACACTGATAAGAAACATGAGCGGACACTGGCAGTCTATTGGTGGTGCTAGTAATGCTATTGTTCATCATAGAAAAAGACTTCCACTTTGGGAGTAGTGAAAATTGACAGACATGCTTTCACCAGCTTGCTTAAATGAGGGTATGGGGGCATTTTTGTCCACCATTTGTCTAGCCTTGTGCTATTTTGCAGTATCCGATTCATGTGGTGTAAGCTGGAATTTACCCACCTCAGCATGTAAGGCATCCTGGTCTAGTTTGACTGTGGAAAAATGAAGCTAGCTTTTTCATTGCACTTGCAGACAGTGATGGCCCCCTGGGTCTATGGCTGACAGTGACAAGCATTTCAAGAACTTGTTTTTCATGGGCAGCTTGTTCTGCATGTACACTCCTGCCTTAATGTATGCTCCTTGTAATCTTACCAAGAAACTATCTCTGTCTTCAGAATTCATTTGGTCCAGGATAGCTTGGACATTGGCACCTGTGTTGATCTTTTTGATGGGCAGGTGGTTTTCTTTGTCATTAATGTCAATGCGATGCAGCTTCTTATCTTTTATGCCTTCAATTTTTAAAAACCTTGTCATGGTGTCCTCCATCATGGCATCATGCAATATGTGTATCATAGGCTCCTTCAGCTCAAACTTCAATATATGAAAGATTTGAATAATGGCAAGATATGTGATATGGTGTTCCTGATAAGATTCACTTCAGTTCTTTGTAGCAGTTAAGTTCTTTAATTTCAGTCTCTTTAAAATAGAAAAAATGCTGACCCTTTCATTTTTCCCATCTTTCTTCACTATGGAGGGGACTCTCTTGTTATTTAATACTTTATCCTCTTTTGATAGCAAGCATAGTAAAACACTGTCAATTGATCTGATATTTTCATCAACCTCTCTGTTGTATCTAATACAGACAGCCAACGATGGGGCAATATCTCCAGGGGAGATATGTTACTTAGTTTCAGTGTCTTGGCAATAGCCTTAAGGTCTGCACTGTAGCTCAGGTCATTGAACACATCATCGATGAATGCATTCAGTTCCTCGGTAAAACATTTGGCTATGTTGTGGAGATGATGGCATACATCTCCATCAATGTCAATCAGGTGTGGAGCATCCTCTTTAAGCGTGGCCTGAAGTGAAACCCATTGTGGCACCCTCTCATGTAGGAGGCTGAATCAGTGAGGAGAGATACAAGGTTCTCTGGAAGGATTCCATCAGCCCGCAACTGGGTCCTAACTGCAGTGTAGACTGTTTCTGCATTCACGACGGTCATTTCAAGAGAACAGTAGTGCTGTGTCACTGACTCTTCCATCTCCTCATCAAAGTAGCAAACTGTGACTTAGATTTTTGTTCTTGCTGGATTTTGTTGTCGACTTGTCAATATTTTGTCAGAACATGCTGTCTCTCGTGTGCTGGAGGATGCCGTCACATATCGGGTCAATGATAAATATATAGAGACAAAATTTTTCATAGCCAGGCCCACTGATCGGAATTCCAAGTGCCCGCGGGTTTTACATTCGGTCATGATTTTGACGTCTCCTAAGTCTGTGCACATTACATTGAGCGTGGCCGAAGAGACCTTTTACTTTAGTCCCCTAAGTCTTGGTGAGGTTTTTAACTGCTAGACTAGAGACCGTTGCACTGCTAAGCTTAGTACAGTGTGCACTTTTTGAACAGCAATTTTATGTTGTGGCTTTACAAATTGTGGTAGTGGAAAAACTTGTAACTACTTTTCAACTTTTCCGGAAATAAAAAAAAAAATGTTTTTCCGATTTTCAGGAGATCTGATTTTTTTTTGTTTCACCCAAAGATCGGAAGCAAGGCTGGGAGATTTCCGGATCCAAATCAAATTTCCGGAATTCCGGAAATATCTGGAAAAGTGGCATCCCTGAATTTTACATGCTAAAACTAATTGTAAGACAAAAAGTCTTTTGGTGACTGAATCATGAATGATTTGTCACCCTCGTCATCCATCCTTCAAAGTTTGGCATTCCAACAATCTAAAGATTAACCGAATAACCCCAACTAAATTGCAAACAATTATCACGATCAGTTCAGCCTATGTCTGTGAAAATTGTACTGCTTCATAAATGCCAAGCTCATTTAATAGGTATACCTTGAAAATTTGTTAATGGAATGAAACGAAGGGGGTCATAAATGCCAAGCTCATTTAATAGGTATACCTTGAAAATTTGTTAGTGGAATGAATTTGTTGTGTGGTGTCTTTCTGGATAAGGAATGCATGAAAAACCTCTGTTGTGAAAAAACTGTTTCATGAAAATTAGATCTGCTGATAATAATTCTGTTAAAACTGTCGTATTTGGTGAGTGTGTGTGAGAGAGAGAGAGAGAGAGAGAGAGAGAGAGAGAGAGAGAGAGAGAGAGAGAGAGAGAGAGAGAGAGAGAGAGAGACAGACAGACAGACAAAGACTGTGTCACAGTGTGTATGAAATTATTCCACAGCCATTACTATGCACTGTTTCTGTGTTGAAATGCATAAAATAAACATAGTATACACAATATTGCAGTTTCTTTCTCTGAATATGTGCCATAAACAAGTTAAATGTATGACTTTGTGGTGTGTTGAGTCACTGGAACTACATTTAAATTTAAAAAAAAATTGTTCTCACTATGATTTTCTAAGAGTAAGATACTTTTGTTGAAACTTACCACTGTAAAAAAAGTTCCATGGAAAATAAGCTCTTTTGAGTGATAATATGATAAGCTCTATACAATTTACATTTTATTTTTATAGTGGCATCACTATACATTGTATAATTAAGTGAAAACTTAAAACCATTAAAAAGCAGTCGTCTGCCGTAATAAGAATATAAATTAGGGTTGGTTAAACAGTGATTAACACATTAATAGTTAATAATACAGTACATGTACAACTCGGATTCAACAAACTACCTTGTTAATTTTCAATAATTTGTTGGACGCATGGTTCGTTAAAGCCATGTGTGGCTCACCACTGCTTATATCTTACCTCTCTTACATTTTTGTACCTCCTAGGTGGTGTTGGATCAGTTACACCCTCACCCATCTACCTACAACTTTTCTTTACCTCTTCTTCCCTCCCCACACCTCCTCATGTTTTAAACTGGAGGCTTTAACTCTTTGATCTCCTATCTTGCTCAACGCTCTTCCATCAGCTTCCATCCTTCTTTTTCCTCTCCCCTCTCCACTAATCTTTCTTCAAGTAAACACAGCGCCATTACTCTTAACTGCACAACACGATGTCAGTTCTGTCTTAAAGCGGCTTATGGAAGGAGTGGTATTTTTTAGCGACAACTTGGCAAATCTTTGGTTGTCTAATTTTAAACTAGATTTATACTAGTATTTAGTATGCAACTTGGTAAGCTTTCTGGCACTTCTAGTTTGTTGGATCCAAGGGTGGGCATGAAATTACATTGTAGCTCTTTGGACCAAAGATACATGTAGTTTACTAAAGACAAAGAAGAAGAAAAACCAGGGATTTCTATTCCTTGAATTGAAAGAAGAGTGTTCTTTGAGTTTGTTGTACTCGAATTCTACTGTAGTTCTAATATGACATTAAAAATATACACATGTAAAAATCTATCAATTTCAAGAGTAAAAGTCATGGGTGAATGCATCTCATTTAAGAGGTTATGCTGTAGTTTTTCCTCTTCTTTTGCTGGGTCTGTTTTATACTAATCAATATTTCTCTGTAAGTATAAAAAAAGCAAGCTGACGTCAATTAGCCAAAGCAAATGTTGAACCCAAGCAAAACAATAGTTTTACAGTTGATTTTTTTCTTTTGGCAGGCTAGCAAAACCATCCTTCCTAATTCAGTTTCAATTTCACTTCATTTTTAAAATGAGCTCAGCTGCCATGAGTCTAATCTCTGATTACAATTAGACAGTAAATAATAGCTTAATAATACTTCAATAACACCAAAAAGACCAATGATATTATCATACCTGGTGTGGTGTGCAAGTATTTTCTTTATTGTTATTAACATTCAGCATCTCTTTGTACATAATGGTATACAAAAAACAGACTCAATCACTATTATCTTAAGTGAGCATAAGCTCTGTTGCTCTCACAGATCCTATGTACCTCTTGCTTTTTTCGTACAGCTTTTCCCTGTTGAAAAAAAAAAAAAAAAAAAAAATTAACACTCAAAGTAGTTAAAAAAGAGGTGATAATGTTTTACAAAAGTTTACTTAAAATAGGATCTTCATACTACATGCAGTTCATTCCTAAATTCTATATGTTGGATCGTCAATAATAATGAAGAGAGTCCAGTTTGATGTCAAACTAAGCCCCATATAATAAGATTTATCCTGGGCCTTATGGCAACACTACACTTGTACTTCTAGTTTAAATACAATAGTACAAGTAGTAGCAAAACATATTCAAATATATTATATCTATAATATTGTTAATCAACCTATGATTATTTATTGTTTGAGAGGAGGGACTTCCACATCCAAAAAACAACAACAAACAAACTGAAAGAGGAGAGTCTGTGAGGAAATTTATTAATCTGCTGCACCAGTCAGATATCATTCAATTACTTTTTTAAACTCTAATCCAAAATTTGGATAAAGCATGGGCCATCTTCTACTGTTTTGATTGAATATTGAATAAATATACATGTATTGATGCTGGGGTACTCAAGATAATACTCTTTAGGTTTATGAATTAGTGAATAGACAAGATCACAGGCAGACACTAAATCAAGAGTAATAATTTGTGAAACATGAGGAAAAGTCAGAAATTTTACTTTTCCTTGTGTATTGCCTTATTAACTTTCGTTCGCATTGTAATTTTTAACCCACAGCAAAATTTTCATAATTACACAATAACAGATTTACGATATAAGAAAAAACAACCTGTTATGCTTAATATCTCATAACAGAATGGCTAGATCTAGTATTTTATGCTTTACCCCAGCAACAGCGCACAAATTCCCTTTTCCCAATTTGGAAACTCCAAGTTAACAGAAGGAATTTGTATAATCACTGTATATCTGCAAATCTAAATAGTGACTCAGGATTTCTTTTCAAACATTGGCACATTTTAATAGCCTGTACTTCTCTAAATCTCACCTGGTTATTGTAAGCATCCATTATTTCCCAGGTCAACTTATTTTCCATGGGGATTCTTCTTTCTTTGTCTCGACAACTTTCAATAATCCATTTCATTGCACGAAATCTTTGATCTGAAGGCCTCGCACAAATAGGAACCTAAAAGATGAAAATACCATATTTGTAATTTTACAAATTCTCATGTAAAAAGGAAGAACTCACAATGTTCATTGAAGTTCAAACTTTTCTTAACCCTATTTTATTCAAAGAACTGAACCTGGCCTGTAGCATCTTTGTATTAGACCTGTGATGCAGATGGACACTACGCATAGCACCCCCCCCCCGGTGAAATTCTGGTTTTCAACCAAAGATGAAGCGTTTTCTGTAAAATATTCTCCATCCGCTTTGGCCTTGAGCATATCAAATATTAATTGACAACAATCAGTCATATATCAAAATAAAATTTATTTCAAGCTCTACAAAATGTTTTTTTTTTTTATTAAGATTTTCAATCGATTTTGCAGTTGCTGTATTATCAAGGAATAAAAAAGGGACCTATCCTGTAAAAGTCATTTTCACATTTTTACCTCTCTATTCTTCTGCCTTCTTTCATTCATAGGGTTCTCTAATTTGTACCATTCATCAAAAAACTATACGATAAGTGTATTCATATGCACCGGATTTAGACCTTTACATTGAGTGATATAATTATCTTATTTTTGTCAACCGAAACAGCGCAAATTTTTAGGTTGAAATCAAAACTCGTATGAAAATAATATTTTTCCACCATGAAAAGCAGAAAATGATAAATCAATATTTCTACTGAATTCCCAAATTTCACATCGTATGATCAATCGGTCCAATGGTATAAATTCAAAAGCAGTTTAAAGTTGTCAACTTATGTACAGGGAAGAGCAGCTGAGCACGCTCTTGCGACGCTTTCGATTTATGCACGACAGTGTTGTAATTCTTTTCCGCTGGAGGTGGGGGTGGGGTGGGGTTGTTGGTAAAATACAAACCGTCAAGAGCTGCTTATCCAGCTGTGGGGTATAGCAACTATTGTTTGAGTGAACACATAAAAAACTGAAAGTCTTCCTAATAAAAACTTTGTTGTTGTCAACATGTGAAAAATGCCCGCAGATAGATTTTTCAGCATTGGAAAAAACGTGAAAAACTCACGTTTCTTAAATTTTGACCGATTTCAATCATTTTTGCACCAAAATGTCCACAAATAAATTTCTGTACATATACAAATTATAATGTAACAACACTTCATTTACAATCCATTTTGGTTTAGACTGCCTACGTACAGGTACGAATTATGAAATCAAAGACTTTAGACAAATTGAAACCTCCCAAAATGCATAAAGATAGCCGCTCGTTATACAAAATTACTTACGCTTGTACTATTGGAAAAATAGTTAATAAACTTTTAAATCAGATAAATATAAACATTAAGCCCCCCCCCCCCACACACACACACACACAAAGGCATTGAGAAAGCTGATTGGTATGCAACATTAATTGCATATGTAGGCTTAAAAATGTACAATGAAATGAAAAAAGTAACCTATGAAAACAGAAAACTGATGAAAATCTTTTAACATCTTCTGTACATGGTGTAAAGCTAAATAGGACAGTTATCTTTTTTGGACCATTTACTATATATAGAGACAACAATCATTTTGTACTTTTTTAAAATGTGATGTAACCTGTGTGAATCAGGCACAAGTTGGAAATTTTGTCTTTTAATTTAAGTAATTTTTAGTGCTTTGAAAAGCATACCATGCACTGTGAGAGGTTGGAAAATTATATCTTAACCATGACTCCTTGGTCAATATAGAACACTTTTCTATGCAGGTCTAAGCCAAAGCTCAATCAAGAACTTGTGCCAGGTAAGGACACTTTACAACCTTACAATGATACAGCACTTATTTTGTTTTAAATTGACTTTTACCCTGTATGCAACTCCACTTTTGACGACTCTAATAGTTGTGAGGAGAGGCTTGCAATTTTCCACTGCTTGTTTAAAAATTGTTACAGGATTGCATTCAATTTGACTCTTCTCTTCATCTGTAGCTGTCTTGTTGTACTTTTCCACTTGCATGTGTTTGATGTTTTCTAACAACTGTCAAAGGAAACAAGGAAGTTAGATTGTTACCTTGTACATTCATATTTAACTTTATCACTCCCACAATATAAGACTGGAACTGTGTGACTTTCCAATTACTTGTAATTATTTTTTCCTCTACTTACAATGTATTTAAATGACGTATTATAATATAAATGCAATGATGTACATGTATAATGCTGATATTATTATTTATTAAAAATAAATATTTAAACACAGTCAACATTTCGGATAAGCAATAAGTACCGGTATAGTAGCAACTTTGATTTTAAAAAAAATGATTTAAAAGAAAGATTTCTAGCCATATTTATTCACTCAAATGCTGGATTAAAGAACAAGAAACAAACAAGATGCATATTTCAACCATCAAGTGTAAAACCTGTCAAAGATCACGAAGAAAGAGAACAAGCTCCAATATTTTACAATTTCAAGTACATATATCTATATAAAAAAATATGTATTACTCTTCGTGTTATTTCTCGCACTCTTTCTTTGTTTCCACCTTTCATCATCATGTTGGTGAATTTTCTGTTGAAAAAAAGTTTGTGTTCCGTCATCATATTAAGGGCAAGGGGAAAGACATGAATTAAGTATTTATAAAGTAGTAAAAAATATTAATAAGGGTATGAAGGCATATATCTAAAATCCCCACTCTATGAAAAATGTGAAGGTTATGTTCTTTTCTTTTATCTACCGTATGTCTCATCTGAGCACAATACTACAAGTAAGCAGTGATTTATGAGGCACATATTTTTTTTTATCATCCAATGCCGCTATTTTTGTTCAATATATATGGAGTGCGACTTTATAATCTTTCGCTTTAGTTTGTTATTCAATAAGGTTATCTCTCTCTCTCTCTCTCTCTCTCTCTCTCTACCCATCTCTCTCTCTCTAACCTATTTGTTGATCTTCCTCCAGCCATGTAATAGCTCTTACGTTTCGATTGATTGGAAAAACTTAGTCTTAGTCTTTCAATTTCGCTTGTCGCTTTTTCCTTGAGACATTATTGTCTTGGTTCCCGCTCGGTAAAAGTAGTCCTGGGAAACTCTAGCGAAGATTCAGGGAAACGTAGCAACTTGAGTCGTTTCTTTTATCCGCTGACATTTACAGCGCAGTGAGTAGTATAAGTTTCTTTAATTCTTGACTCTTAATCAGTATCCTTGGAATATCTGAGAGAGAGTGATCACCCTGTTGAATCTGCAGTTTGCCTCAGTTTGGATAGATTCTATCTTTTCTTTACCACTGTGAGTTGAACTCCAGATGAAGTATTATTTCCATTTGGATGTACTACCTAAGTTATATCCTTTAGTATTGGAGCTCATGCTAGGCCTGAGGGCTGGGATGTGCGTGAGTCACGTGATCTAGTATGCGGCTAGTCGTGTCAAGGGTTGGAGTTGTTGCCTTTGATCGGCTACATATTTGTAGTCTTCACAATATTATTTGATCATTACTATAGTCAGGACAGTGTTATTTATTATGATTTTTTCGTAGAATATATATATATACATATCATGTATTAATGAAATATCTGACTGTTTTGATTGATTGTTAGGTATTTGATTACTGGTAGTTTACTACTCTCACTTTTATCCATTTTGATTTTGTCGCATATATATTATTTATCTCTTTACCTTTGCATTTTGATGCTACTTATATTATGCATTTCATTCCATAACCACCCATAACTATATCCATTTTTTACACTTACTATCTATCGTCAATCGTGCCATCCTCCATTTTGATATGATCTATTTTTGTTCATTATCCCAAATGTTACTATCTATTCAATAATTCATTTTGATAGAAATGGAATACCTTTTCTATCTTGATTGAGTGATCTTGAATAACACATTTCAAAATCTAATCTCTCTGTCCTGTAATACCTATCTATCATTTTGTTTTACAACATAGTTCCCTTGCTGATGCATTAATTTTTATAATTGATCTTTGTTTATATAGAGTTGGTTTTTGGTAATTTTAACGTTTCTTCAAACTGAGTTCTTACAGTCTTAAGCATTCTTGTTGCACAATGTATAGAAAAACTTTGCACCATGAACTTTAATACATGTAGGCATTGAGGCACAAATTTATACACATAAAAAAGTCATTATAATTACACCCTGAATAATGTAACTGCATTTGAAAACTTGACAATAAATAAAAACTAAAACTATGTCTCCCTAAAAAATTAATTAAACCTTTTACCTGATATCATCATCATAGAACAATGGTGAAATAGAGAGGTCTGTGGTGGGCGCTTTGACTGGGCGGTGGTGTCTAATGTCATCATCCTCCAAGCCCTTAGACAATGTATCCTTGTCCAGTACAGGCTCAACATACTTTGGGTTGTAAACAGACAAATGGGCCTTTGGGATATAGCTGAAAGATGGAGAAAACTAATCTTTACTGGGATTTACTGACATGTACAGTGTCACAGAGTAAAAAATAATGAGCAGCCCAAAAATGCTAGCATGATAGGAGTACAAAGCGATAAAGTCACCAATTTAAGACATGGGATGTGTGCAAAGGAAAAGTTGCAGGTACAGGGGTGGGGGTTGTGATGAAAGCTAAATACCATCTAGGTACAATGTTGGAGGGAGATAATGTATTGACAGCACCAAGCCACAAATTGCTTCAACAACCTTGCAACTACCACACTAGACGCATGTAACGAAAACAAACATACAAACTAATTAATTGAGTCCAAGATGTACTGTAGCTACTGTTCATAATTTTTTTAGGAAAGAAATGCACCAAGATGTTTTAATAAAAAATTATAAAGCAAGACTCGAGAAGTCAACAGCTAATCTCAATCAAGGAATGGAACTTTTGACCATTGCACTTGAAAAATTGCTTTAGTTTCCTTGATCATGTATGTACATTGTATCATCCATTTTAATCTAAAAAAAAATATAAAATATAAACCCACTTTTTACGACTGCCTCCTGAGAGAGGCTGCTTGCAAAAATTGATATCTTATGGCTGCTACCAGTGGCTGATTGCGTTTACATAGTGTAAAACATAAAATAAACTAACCTTATATTTCCATTGGCTGTCAATTCAACAAACTTAAAATAAAAACTAATAAAATCTATTTTTCACAATAGAACAAAGATTATTTGTCATTCTAAAATAGGTACTCCTTACCCACTGCAACCCCCGCACTGTTCACATGGCCACCATATTAGATATCCGGAGGCAATGTTGACAAGACATTAGGACTAAGACAAGTTGATGTTTTTAAAGGCAAAATATTAAATGCCTCTAGAATTCTTCATTAGCCTATATTCAAAATCAATTCATTTTTACTCTCAAAGTGTTTGAATTCAATTACCTTGCCCTCTATAGTGGCAGCAGTGTTAAGGAGTACTTAAAACACTGTTTAACTATTTAATTATCCAGCCCACCTTCTGAGCCAATGAATTGACCCCTTTGTGATGGAGGTATTCTCACTCGCCATGACGGGCCTTATAAAATTTTGGTTACCCATGATTTTAGTAAAATTATACAGTGGTGCTAGTAAAACGCTTACAACTAATACAAGTACCCTTCTTGAAAATTGTCATATGCATTTATATGATACAGCAATGGAAAGCTAATAAAAAATTTTTTCTAATGGTAAAGAGGATTGAAAAAAGGAAAGAAATAGGAATTTAATTGCCTTGCAATTAGTGTCTCTTTTACGCAAAAAAAAACAAAAACGACGCATATTGTGCGTCTAAGCGTCATGGGGAGGAGCAAAAAAAGCGGATTTGAGGACGTACAATGTACGTGGGCTAGGCATCTTGTCACGAAAAATCGGATGTACAGCCTATGTTATATGTCACAATGAGGTTTACAGCGTCGAACTCACAAAATTGGCTTGGCTCTACTACAAACAATTAAAAGAAGATGGGACTAGTTGAAATTAAAACGATATGTCTGCAGTCAGCAATGCAACAGCAATAGTACATGCCATTTATAATTTGAATTGCTGCTTATTGCACAGTACAATCTAGAAAAATCCAGTGGGAGTCATTGGGACGAAAAAGGATGTTATACCTGGTGCATGGGTTATAAATAGGCCTATTTTAAAGTTGTGTGAGAGCTGTAATGTATTGTATTCTAGATAGAAAATCATCTAATCTAGAATTAGTCTGGACTGAGTGCTAATTTTTGTTCATCTCGACACTAAAGCTAGATTTGTTCAGCATGATCTCATAGTCAAAGGAATCATTAAGCTCTTCAAAAGTTTACCAGTAAAGCTACATTACCTTTTAGTGGTTAAATGACCTCTTACTATCACTCCACAGAGTTTGGAAGCCAACGACTTGAAGGCCGTCGCCATTTTCGTTCAAGGGTATTAACTCTGAATTTCTGTAAGCTGAAAACACTCAAAGCTTAGGCATAGGCCTACTGTAAGGGGGCCTACTCAAAAAAATAAAAATCTGTGAATAGAATGAAAAGGATCTTGGACAGGGTTAGGATTCGTTCGTAGGAATGGGATTAGACCTCTAGGTCTTCCTTAGAATCTTGATCGGTCTATATTAGATCTTAATCTAGATTTCTAGAATCCAGGCTAGGCCCAGATGGTAACCATTAATCTAAACCAGCCAATGGCTTTATACAGCATGATGTGAACAGATCTAATGGTCTATATATAGACGTTAGGGGTAGACTGGTAAACAAAACGTAGCTTACGTCTCGTCGTAACAACATAAGAATACGAAGGCTTACTACGAAACGTAAGATAGTCCTACGTCATATTTGTGCATTCTACCCTAGATTTAAATCTAGATTGAATCTAGAACCTAGATATTTCTTATCTAGATTTTAGATTCAAAATTTAAGTCTAGATACTCTAGCTTCAATTTAGATATTCTAGTCAACAGGCCTAAATCCTGGTACTACTTGACTTTTGTGGTCCTAGCACATGGGTGATCAAATGGCTGTGTGGGCCTCCGCCTAAGAAGCGGCCTTTTGGGAGAAAACAAAAGCAGGCGTGGGTTCTTATGTAAAGAGAAGAAAATGAGCATCTATAGGAGTTCACCAACAAGTGATCAGCCATCAACACTTGGAGAGAGAGAAGGAGACAGAGACCTAGACAGAGCAAGCGAGTGAGAGAGAAAGATAAAGAAGGAGTTGAGTTGGTTGCTTAACCCACGCAGGGCTTTGAAATTGAAGGCCACCAGATGGCCAGTCCGGGTCTGGCAAGGGTGACTGGGTGCAGACCTGCCTACTTGTACCTATTTTTGTCTTCAATCCCGATTTCTACAGAAATCATGAAATGTACCGAGTTTTCAAACTGAGTGTGAAGATATTCAGCATAGCAGCGCGATCACTGATGTGTTCCTTCTTCAATATTTGACTCTGTTCGCCACTCATCAAGAGACCCAAGACTAGCCCGTTTCCACGGCGGTAGAAATCTCATGACCAGCATCTGTTACATTTCATCAGATTCCATTTTGACAAACTATTTTTGTCATATTCCTAGAATTGTGCGCTCTTTATCGAGGACTATTCTCTTACATCAAAGTATCAGAGATGATCGAAAGGGTACTGAATGTACACCTCCCTAAGCTGCCAACTCGTACGCTTTTTTCCTTATTTACACGTCCTTTCCGTACACAAATCTCCCGCGAGATAAACAAAAAATGGAAATCTAGTTATCTTTTATTTGTCCTGTTAATACCGACCTTTCAACCTTCACATCCAGTCCTCGGGGCCTGGCGTTATTTCCAACCAATCATTATGATTGTTACAGTTTATCAGTCTCTTAGTGGTAAAAGCATATTAAGAATTGTGCGTAAAAAGGTAGGTTAAAACTAAAAGCAAAAAGTAAAGGGTATATACAGTGGTTTAAAAGAGGCTTGTGTAGGATTATAATCACAGTTAAATTTTATTATAATACACATCAATGTCCTTCAGATACTTGAGTAGATGCCGAGGACTAACGTAAGTAAATATGGTCTCTAATGGTTTGGAAGCAAGGTACAGATTTCTTTCTTTTTCAACCAGAATGTGACTTATGGGGGGATAATTTGAAGCCGTTTGTGTCTGCCCATCTCTGAAGAGTGTTGGAGTTGCTGCTCTATGGCTCTGTTCTCTGAGAAATAAGAATGCTGCCTTGGGGAACTCCCTGCTCTTGCTCGAAAGAGTCAGACAGAGAGGATTCACCTTTACTTGGAACTGTCAATTAGCCATGAAATATTTGATGAAGATGGGTGGATTGCCCTTGAATCCCATATTTTTAAAGTTTTGAAGTATGCAATACTTCCAGGTTGTGTAGGAAGCTTTTTCTAGATCAAAGAAAACAGCGACCATGTAGGTTGTTGATAAAAGCCTCTCTGATGAATGTTTCAAGGTGGATCAAGTGATCTGTAGTACAACTTTTTGCTCTAAATCCACACTGGAGGTTGGATAAGAGATTATTAATTTCTAAATGCCAAAATAGTTGTTTGGCTGTCATTCTTTAGAAAAGTTAACAGAGGTAGCTTGTTAAAGCTATATATTTCTATAATTTTGTGAGTTTTCCAAGTCTTTTCTAGATTTTGGAATGGGGATAACTGTGGCTTGGAGCCAGGACTCCTGAAAGTACCGGATGCCCAAATTTCAATTTAAAAACAGATGTAATACTATAGAATTGGGAGACTTTGGGATAATTTTATAATGCAGGAAATCTGGGCCTGCGACCATCTCCTTATTATTAGGCAGGAGGATAGTTCATTTAAGGCGCATGGTTTATTGTAGTCTGTAGAGCAGTCTGGGGAGAAGTCAACCAGTTTCTCCTTAGACTGCTCCTTAAAGTTTTGAAATGTAGGGGAGTTGTGCTGGTTGGAGCATTGCTGGGAAAATGCAGCGCCTAGTGTGTTTGCAATTTCCCGCTCCCACTCCACACACGCTTCTGCAGGCGTATTGTACGCCGAGCCACTGCACGTTGCTTTCTAAAAATAGCCAAATTATCTTAACGAGTGGTTTGCCCTAAAAGCTAGAAAGGCTTTTTGCCCTGGCTCGAATTGCCAGTCGGTACTGGCTGTCGAAACAGGGTTCGTCAGGTCTGTTGGCAGGTATTCTATTAAATTTTAATATTTGAATACTGCTCACCCACCCATTTGATCGCCCACAGGCTAGGCTTATGTATTGCCTAAATCATAATTTATGTTTACATAGATTTAAAATCTAAAAATCTCTGTATCTAGATTCTAGGACTTTGTAGTAGAATGTGGATCAGTGAAAAAAGTTACAGTCTGAGTAGACCGGGATCTAGATGTAGATAGCAAGAACTTACAGAATCTGATCAAGCTTCAAGTGCCGTTTGTTGTCAGGTAGGCTTTAGATCTAAATCTATGTGGCGCAATTGTTATATAAAAAGATTGAGATCTATTAACCACTGTATCTATTTCCACCGCAACCTAGTTTAGACACTACTTTAAGTTAAGGAAGTGTCCTCCAAACACTACAATTGTGGTCTGCCTAGCTCATCGTCTAAGGAGACCACTAAAAAAAATTGTGGTGTGCGCAAGCGCCAGGACGGCACTTTCATTTTCTCGGGTTTCCCCGATGTATTTAAACTCCTCAAGCTGCTTTGTCCTGCTCCTTGCTATTTCTTTGCCTTGTCTTATCAGCTATTCTATCTCATGATTTTAGTAATGGAGAGTAGATAGACGACTTCATGCTTATGGTAGAGAGAGATAGAAAGAGAGAGAGAGTGTGAGGGGGGTCGGTAGGAGAACATAGAAATACTAAAGAATCTTTTAACTAATTTGAATTACGAGTATTCACTGACTGAGGATGGGATGAGCCCAAGGCTTTTTTTTTATCTCTTCCAATGGGAGATATCAATTTCAAATTACACTCACTAGCAACTTCTGTCAGACCCATTTACATGTTTTTTAATAACATAATTTAATAAGGTACATAATTCAAAGTTCTAATAATATCAATTATTATTATTATTATTATTATTATTATTATTATTATTATTATTATTTGTTGTTGTTGTGTTGTTATTGTTATTATTATTATTATTATTGTTGTTGATGTTGTTTTTGTTAGCAATCTACTGTTTATTTAGCTGTGACAAAATATTTGAAGTTCCCTCTCAAAGCCGCGGTTGATTACATACTTGTGATAACATCTATGATGATACATTGTATTGTAATATTAAAAACATTGACCAGCAAGGCATAGTCTAGTCCATCAGGAAAACCAACTAAAACTGAATTGATTAACTCTCACAAGTCCAACCATAGGACTGCCGGAAAATCTTATAACAGAAAGGAGTATATTTTGGTATACATGTAATTGTATTTATAATATTCATATTGTCTGTATTAAATTTTGCATGATTTGTAAACAAAGGTTTCAAAACAGAGGTTTATTTATTTAATATTTCAGTTTTCCGTTCATAGAAACTTGTTGCTTTAAAAAAAAGTTTTCAGAAAAAAAGCAACAAACAACCTATTTATTCGCCTGAATATGAATTATATATTTTGTTCCTTTCAGTATGGCAGTTACACCTATGCAGGGAATGCATTCTATGTGGTATGATCATTACAAAGGTGCAGTTTATCCTTTGGATTTAGATGCCCCACCACATTTAAAGAACAAAAGAACTCAGGTAAAATGATTTCATTCTATGATTTTTCATAAAAGAATTTTTTCTATAAATCATGTCATGTAGTTATGTTTGTTGTAAAGAATACAAATTTGACAAATACACTTTTTTCTTTTACCAATGGGCAACTAGATCATTTTAATGTTCTGTTTCCCTCCTTTAGGAATGTTTTAAATTCAATTAGTTGTAACATGAAAAGAAGTTAATATATATTTTGTTAATTAACTCAATTTACCACCATAGACAATTCATTTGATTATGTTTAGAGAAACTGGAGTTGATGTTGATTTTGTTGTTTTGTCTTGCATTGGTTAAAAAAAGAGAGCTGATAATGAATAAAAAGTACATCACTATTATTGTAATTGTATTCAGCAGACACATTTTTTTTTTAGTTGGCCCTGTGGAAAAAACAAAAGATAAAAAAGTAATAGCAAACCTGAGGAAGCTAGAATAATGGAGGGACATTAATTTGCATGACTACTGTTCAGTTGTGATTTTTATGGCATTGTAAAAAAGCTTTTTAAAGTTGAACGATGGAGAATTGAATGAAGAAATCTTTAGTAATCAATATGAAACTAACTTAACAATTGCTTATAAAATCATACTCCTGTTCCCTCATTCAGGTTCCTACTCTAATGGAAGCTTGCTGTGCATTCATAGCTAAAGATGCAAGCTTAACCCGTCAGACAATAGAGAATGTGCCCCCAATTTTGTGCATCCATCTCATGGAGGCCGCCTTGAGAGGAAACCATGATCGCTCTGTGCAAGCCTTGATGTCTCAGTGGAGGTTACCGGCTCTCGTTTTATCAAAACTTGTACCGAGCGTGTTCTCCTCACATTTGCCTCTCTATGATTCATCTTATCAGTCTGACCTTGTCAGGCAAGGTGAGGCAGTATACTTTTTGACACTGTGAAAAGTCATAAAGGGTGCATAAATTTAGGTCCATCCCACATTTAATTGGAGGATCATGTTAGAATGGTTAACACACTAAATTACTATTAATCCTCAGAAGGCTTTATTATTAAGCTAAATGTATTGTATAATTTTTATTGAACCTAGATTTTGTTCAAGATGTTATTATCTAATTCTTCTGACACTAACACAAGACTTTACCATCTTATCTGAAATCATATCTTATTTTTTTTCTCATATGAAAATTTTTTTAAATAGTATTTTTTTTAAAACAAAGATGCTAGTCCATTAAATAGTGGCTCCAAATTTTATGAGATAAAAAGATTTTAATAATTGGAAAAATGCTTTTGTGTACAATTTCCAGGTCTGAGGTACACAACTTCACTCGCTCACACATTCCTGGAGTGCCTGAGACAAGAATCTCCTACCAAGATCAGGCGACTCGATCTCACTGGATTTCCTACAGGTACACTGAAGAAAGAAGAGTAACTGCCAGTCTCATTACATAATGACGCAGCCATTCACGAGCCAAAAATGAGTTGAAAATAAGACTCAGATAAGGTTGCTGGTTCTTTTCTCTGTAAAAATCATAGGAATTGAGAAAGCAAAACTTAATGTAGAGCTGGTATGGTTTAATGATTTATAGCTGATTTATTTCCGAAGAAATAGCCAACTGTAAACCCCTTTCCTGTAAAAGTAATAAAATGTGGCTTACTTTTGTATGTGTTTAGAGAGACAAAATGTTTGTTATTGTTTTCCATTGATATATATTTAAAGGACATTTCATCATTTCTTTGAAAGATATTGGATTCTCTGTGTTTGTATATTTTTGTTATTGTTGTTGCTGACACCATCAGAAGCTTAAGATGCAATCTTAAAAACAGAGTGAAAAGAACATTGTTTTCAGTTTGTTAGTTCCCTCATGTTTTCTCTCCCCATTTTGTTTTGTGTTTTGTTTTGTGTAATTCTTTCAATATTGGTAACATTTTAAGCTAATGTTATTTTTTTTATTTTATAAAACACCACACACAGAAACTGTCAGCATGTGACAATCCCAAAATATTTTTAATTACATGATTCATTGTCTTGATATTTTCTCAAGCTGAGTTAATATAATGCTTTAGTTATCACAAAATCTGAATAATTAATGACTTAATATATGATCTTGATGATTTTCAGCTGAGGTAATTTTATACTACCTGACGTCCCACTGTATGCTGGTGCATAACGAGAACAGGCGGAACAACATGGTGAGCCTGTACAACCAGGCTGTGAGTATTGCGGAGGATTGCGGTGCAGAAGAATGCAACAGTCATAAGCCCTTGGATATTGACATGCAAAACTGTTTGCCTCAAAATATCTGTAAGTACAGTGATTTCACCTTTGTTCTGATCCTTTTTGAACTTGAAATGTTAGGTCTATCCTTTACGTTCCCTATAAATTGGTTAATTATTCACTAGTCTTGTAGAGGAGAACAATGTAAATAAACAATTTTTACGTGCAGCCTTTGCAAGTCAACGTACAGATCAGCATTTACGGAATATAAAGTTTGACAAATTTGTTAAATCAGCAGAAAGAGACATAGGAATAAGTAAAATAAATTATAAATAATGCATTCTGTGCTGAAATGCATTATTGATGTATTCACTTATTCCCTTTAAGTAAGGGGGTTTAGATATGAAATATATAATATAATGTCATACTCTTGTGATGCTTTTGTCTAATTTGTTTCTGTAATCAGGTGTAATCAAACTACTATAGAGCATGTTTTTGGTTTTGGTTTGCAGGAATTTGGGTTAGATTATTGTAATTTTTTATCTGGTAGCAAAAACAATTTGGAAACCAAAAATTCTTTTTGCAGCAAAAATAATTTGGAAACCAAAATTTCTTTTTGACCTTTCATGTTAAAATGTGCTTGGTATAACAGTGTTTTTCTATACATTTAGCATTGTAAAAAATAATTTCAGATTAATGATAGGATTTCTGTACTCCTGACCCAAACAACTGTTTGATGATCTGTTATCAAGTTTCTAAAAATCAGCTTTGTTCTAACTTTATTCCTAACAGCCATTGAAATCAAGCTCGATGCATTTGTTACTTCCGAGTCTTGCCATTCTGAGCTGTGCAAGGCTCTGACTGTGTCAAGCTTTGCTGGCGCCAGATTCTCTCTGATGGTAGAAAGGCTCAGCGTGACCTGTCTGGGGGGAGACCGAGTCAACCTGCTGCTGAAGCAGGTCAAACAGGAGGCAAGTGATGAAGTTTGTCCTTTTCCTTTGGAGGGCAATGCATTTGGCGTTGGAGGAAGTCATATTTTTGAATCATCTTAATTTCTTGGATCTGTGAAAGCTTTTTGAATGCATTCAAGAATATTAATAATGCTGGTTTTCTCTATTGCATTAATAAAAATTTAACCCAATGCTTCTTACTATGAATCAGTCTCATTTATGTCCAATTATTACACTGAGGGAAGTAACTCTAATGGAAAAAAACTTGCTTTATAAAAATAAATCCCACTCCCAACCTTTCTTCCAAATATTGTTTAAAAATCTATGATTAAATAGACAGTTAAATTCCCTTTCTTTTGATAAATGATATGCATGTTTACAACAAGTGCAATAGTTAAAAAAAAAAGAAAAAAAAAGACAAATTATTGTTCAGGACTTAAACTTGTAATAAACCATTTTCTGAAAAAAATATTAGATATATTTGTAGGATCTTGCTGACACAGGTGTACATTCAAAGTAGTGCACCCATAAACAGATTTTGGTGTTCTCTGGTTGGGGGTATTTGGGTCTGCCGGAACTGGTTTGCCTTGCAAGCATAAAGATTTGTTTGATTAGCCAAAGCTTCATAGAAGGATGGTGAAAAGTAATGATCAAAAACTTCTAAAGTACTTGAAATAGTGTCAAAGTCTATGACAGTCCCAGTAAATGATGAAAATTCTTAGACATCCACAAAGTCTCCGTCCATTTGATAGTGACTGTTGGTTGTAGCCCAGTGTCGTCATTTTCAGTGCTAGCTAGATTTAATTCTCATTCTCTTTCTTTCTCAACCTCAACATCAATGTCTGATCCATCACCCAAATCGACCGCAATGTCCCCAATTTCACCCAAACCGCTTTCAAAAACTAAAGAATTCAAATAGTCAAAAGCCATCTTTTAAAGTTTCAGCAGAAAATGGTAGATAGAGAGGTAAAAATTGCCCAATCTTCAAAAAATCGTCAATAACGTTCTAATTTATCAAATGGAAAGCTGCAAACTGCTAGTTTCAGTTTCAACATTGCTATGTTTAAGCTTTTGTGTTTTCCGGCATAAGAGAGATTCAAAACAATCATGACTTCCTATTACACAGCGGGCGCATTTATATTGTCAGAATATACAAATGGAAATGAGATTTCTGAGAAAATCAAAATGAGGAACTACTGAATCTTTAGAGAAGTGAGAATTGTTAAATCTTTTTTTTTCGCCTGTCCTTATTTTGAATCATGTGGAAGATCAATGAAGCCAATGACTAAAGCTTTTCACATCTCATAATTTAAGGCCTATGCCTTATGTGTGCAATATTTGGGAAACCTTTCACAAATTTATAAAAGGTAAAAGCTTTTTAAATTATTTTTAAATTGAATCTGTCAGCTTGATACAAAGAGGTGATAGCACAAGGGCATATCAATGCGCACAACAGGTGTGCGGTGTGATGGGAAAAGGTTAAGTTGATTAACCCTTGCTTTTTTCTTTCAGCACCTGAGAGGCCTGCAGCTCAAGTATAACTCCCTGCGTAACACAGACTTTGTCCGCATCGCGCCCACCTTGCAGTCCTTGACACAGCTCACCGCCCTGGATCTTTCATGCAACCACCTGAGCCTGGTAGACAATGCGCCCCTGGCTACCATGCTCCAGCAGACCCTGTCCACACTCTCTCAGCTGGAGAGGCTTGATCTCAGCAACAGTCGCCTCAAGAACAAGCTGTCTGTGATACTCGGAGGACTGTCGGGACATCTCAAGCACCTGCGGCTGTCAGGGTGTGGTCTCACTCCAATGGACATATCTGGCCTGGCGCGGCTGGCCCTGGCAGGCAAGGTCACTCTGGAAGAGTTGGATCTTTCCGAGAACCGACTCGGTGTGATTGACAACGGAAACGGGGTGGGTGGAAATCAAAGTGCTGCCTCATCTTTAAATCAACTTCTGGCCTCGTCGAAGTCGAGCCTGCGAGTGTTAGAGCTCCAAGCTTGCAGCCTGGACAGCGATCAGGTTCAAACTCTAGCCACTGTACTGGCTCGCATGGTCAGTCTCATATTCCTCAACCTGCAGGCGAACCCCTGGCCTTCAACATGCGTCATGGAGATAACAGGTCGCCTCATGTCTCAGTCCAGCAGCCTGCAAGTCCTACAGATGTCCTACCCCCCAGACTGTTATCCAAACTTTGAAGATGAAGATCACCTAGATCTAGAAGTTGAGCTCAAAGCGAGGTTCCATGTTTGTCTGAACAAGCTTAGCCAGAGCAGTGGCAGCTCACTCAAACTCCTTATTTCTGACATGGATCATTCTATGATAAACTGACACGTGAATCATTTAAAATTGTTCAGTTTTGCCAAATTTTTTTTATTTACCTTTGTTTGGACATCAAACTCAAAGTAAATACACATTTCTTCCAAATATCTTTGGAGGCTGATTCCTGACAATAAAACATTCACTTATAATCTTCAAAGCAATTTCAATTGGTTCTTTTTCACCACTGATATGTTTTGCCTGGTTAAGTTGCTGTACATGTTTACACAATTAATGATAAATATGTGATGCACTGAGGCAGATTCACACTCAAGTTTTCCAGACTTTTACTAGATACAAGTCAGTTAGTAGACATCACAGAGTGATTTCCATGTGAATTTCATCAGCACAAGCATACACACTGTATATGGATTAAATAGAAAACTAAATTTTCCTTTTAAATAAAGTATTTCATGTTAGTAACTCTGTAGTATTTACGTTATCAATTTGGAGTGTAATAAAAAAAAAAAAGATGTATAAACCAAGCTAATAAATAGAGGGTAAAATCAAATGTTGGCTTGTCCAAATTCTAGAAGTATATTCAAATCTTTTTGTAATCAGTGCAATGATTGAAAATTAGATGCACCCAATGGTAATTAAGGGCAAAACAGTGACATGTATTTTACTAAAAAAAAAGACAACTCTGAAAGTCTGCCTTCTTATGATCTTGTTTCTACTACTTGTAAGTAAAAATTCTTCCGTTACTCTTTGGAAATCTCAGTATGATTGCCTCACATGCACAAATCAATTCAGATATTAAGTGTACTGAAAATATTTTGTGTTGGATAATTTTTTTCTATCAAATCCCACAATTGGGTACAGGATATAAATATACCTATTATAGTATACACATGAACAAATCTGTGATGAATTTTGTTTCCTGCTTTAAATTGTTGTGAATGCTTTATCTCCATTATTTTGATTTCATTGGTTATGCTTCCTTTTATCTGCTGTGCCAGCTCATCAACATTCCTTTCTCCATTGCAGAAAACTAATGATTTTCAAGGAAATTGCAGTTTAAGCAAAAGACCAAAAAAAATCACAGCTTTTTGCACCAGTTTAAAATTTAATAAATCCAAAATGCTGCAAGAAACGTGTATGACAATTTTAATGCATTAATGTGGTTTATTAGACTAGAGAGTATAATTGTTTGCTAGTGAATATTTTCAGAAAAGAAAAGTAGAAGTCATTTCAAGGGTACCTGACACGTCCCAATCTATTGTACAATTTAGGAACGATCCATTGTTACACGACGGATTGGTGCGTGTAAGTGCAAAATCGTATCCAATTTCCTTGATTGGACGATGAATCGAATACGATTTTTTGACATTTTGTGTGACTTAAAGCACTTCGCTTTTTCAGCCACTCTTTGGTCCAAATTCGCCGTTCTCTTTTTCTTCTGTTTATGATTAAGACACTCAGAGCAAGTAAATCATCTAAATACTCGTCGTTATGACTTGGCTGCGACATTTTTTGCTCTCTGGGTGACGACTGTCATTACAAAGCGTAGAGTCCCGAGCATTCCTATCGAACAATAAATCAGAGCGTGTAATTAGAATGCATAGACCGATAAATCGGACCGTTCGAAAACGATTAGTTGTTAGATCGCATTCGTTTCATCGAAACGTGTCAAGCTACCCTTTAGACAGAGTAATATAACTGGTTTATTTTATCACAATGAATTGCATAACTTATGATTGTAATGAACAATTTGTGATCTAATTTGTCATGATTAAAACTAACATTTGTTGAGTGAATTTTTAATGTACTAAAAATATCCATACCAGTTAGGCAGCTGTTAACTGTATAGTCTAAACATTGTTCTGAACATTGAGCATTTCTTTTCTCCTTTGTTTTGAGCATCCATTTATTAACTGATTAACCTGTCCAAGCTATACACCTGTGGACAGTCGCTAGGGAGGAGCAGCTTCTAATAAAAGGTATCTGGTTCAATTCCTTGTTTCGACTGGTGTCAATATTATTATTAAATTAAAATGTGGTGAGCCAGATCCTGAATAACCATCTCTGTGGGTACTGTTGCTGTATAGGATTCTCCCATGAGAACTCGGAGGACTTCAAACTAGGGGAGAGCTTTGCTGCGTCTTACATAGTTGCACACTCATTGCTAAAGTTAATCAGATCTTTGGGTACCAGCAAACTATTATCAACTATTATATAAATAATTAAGTCATAATTCTTCCCCGAAGTTTTTCAGTGTTTACCTCAATGCAGCTAAGAATTAAAAGAAATCATATTTATTTTTCATAATACTACTATTTTCTAGTATTTGAGAGTCCTCCACTCACCAATAGAATTTACAACAAATTTCGTAGTTTTTAAATCAAAACAAATTCCAATTACTTACTATACATGTAAATATATAATTACATGTTAAGAAACAAAGATTTATGGAATGAATCTTTTATGAATGCTTAAAGATGACAAAATCTTTCTGAGTTGACAAATGCATGAGATGTTTTTAAAAATAAGTACATCTTTTTTAAATAAACTTTAATCGACAATCAGGCTGTCTTTCATTTTGTTTATTTCAATTTGCATTATCATTATTCTGGACTCTTCAAGTGAAATATATATTATTCATGTGTAGAAAAGAATACACTATCACTGAAATCACAGATAATTTAATACATTATAAATATCTGTTAGGTACCTTGAACGTTGAAGGCAAACGAAAGCCAAACTGGGTAGGAGAATTTACTGGCGTCACATATGAAAAGTTACTTTTAATGTACCTACCATTGGTTTCTTTGATCTGCCATTCATCAATGTGTCTTTGCCAAATTTTGCAGTTGGTGTACGTGACGAATTCTATTGCATTTGTATAATTTTATTATTTAGAGAACGATTTTCCATCAAATTCAATGGAGCTTATTTGATTTATATCACTCTTACAAAAAGCGTGATGCAGATTCGGTTCTTTTTAGTAATGTAACATACACTATGCAAGACATTTGGTTCCAAGTGCATCTAAAACTGGCCTGGAACACAACTTCCCAGCCACTATGCAAAATTGATATAAGTTTCTGAAAATATCTACATTGTAATTTGTTTCGCTTGTGCAATTTGTAGTTTAACACAAAATACATTTCTATCTTGCTATACTCACATATGTGTACATCATGTAATTATTACTTACAAGCGATAACTATAATGTCCTTGATGACAGAAAAATATGAAATGAAAAGTAAAATAATAATTTTAAAAAAACCCAGCAAAAACGCATAAGCTTTATAAATGTACTGTTCATGTACTACTAGCTAAAATAGTTAAAACAAAAAAACTTAATCCGGATAAAGGTAGAGCCTCTTCTCTGTTTACTTCTACATGTACTAGATAAACATCTTCGAAACTAAATGGAACATTTTATAAAGGAATCTGCTTGGCTAGGATTGGGATGCTCCTTTGAAATTGTTATAGTACATGTATCAGAAATTAATGTTCAATATATATGCTATTCTCTTTTGTTTGATTAACCTGAAAGTGAGCCTATTTACTGACATTGAGTCAGATTAATGATGTATGTAATTAAATGATAAATAGCAAATAGTGGAGTACAATATGCAGTACTGATATTTTTTTTTAGATGGTCGAGTAAACTTTTCACTTCAAGTAGAAATGTATGAATAGAAGGGTAGATAAATGGTTTTTATTAGAACAAGACACAAGTTTATCAGACCCGCCCTTTGATACTTAGAGGTAACTCAAGTATACTTTATACATGTATAGTAACACTAGAAGTAAAGTGGCAAGTCTTTGCATGAAGAACAGGGTGAACTCTCCAACTTATAATTTGAGTCATGATATATTACATGTTGCAGGTATGGTCTTCTAAAACGCATACATTTTTTCATGCATACTTAGAGCCTGAAAAATGTCAGTGGCTCAATATTAAGACAATCTTACTATAATTATTTAATTTATGATTACCATTTTTTACAATCATCAGAATGAGACATTTTATGTCTGAAGCAACCATACAGTATTTGTACTATGTACATGTATTATTGGTAAGAATGCATAACCCAATCATTAATAGAACAAATTCCTTGTGCTGCCTGTCTCGACAAAACAGTTGTGGTTGGGGAATATTTCACCGTTAATCGAATCTATTCTGATTAGTTCTACATCTCTATGATTCGGAGACGAGGGCATAATAGTAATACAGATTTGAATGGTCAAGTCCTTGCTCTCCAGTCCTGAGCTGTATCTGACTGAGATAGTTGGCAGTCCTACTTTTATCTATAGTGCAAATGTTTGCGAGGCAGGGAATGGTCACTAGGTCTAGAGACTTGGAAGAGGTTTTTGATGGATAATATGGCACAAGCAGGCCATGGATAGGGTGCATTTGTAAAAAAAAGTTCTTAAAATATAAAATGGACGACACGCTCTGGTTCGTGTACCATGTTAAGAAGGTTGTCTCTCTACCTCAACAAAGTCTCATATTCGATTTTTTAGTTTGTAAACTTTTCCTCTAAATCTTGTGAAAACAAAAATAAATGGTTAGATTTCAGTTGTAGAAGTATATGTATGTGTGTAACCAGTAAGTGAATTTTGGTACAGATACTATGATTAAAATTAATTGAGGTTTTCATTTAAAAAATGCATGTTTTACATGTATTTCAATAAGATAACTTGAAAACAACCATTGATTAGCTAGGGTTTGTCAATTTTCAAAAATGTATGTCATTTACATAAAAAAAATCAATTTAGAGAGCATTTATGAAAAACTAGTTTAATAATGATAATTCAGGGTATGATACTACACGTACAATCTACATTGTGTCAGTATGTCGAGTGCCAGAGATATTTATTCTTAATTCATGATATTTGAAACTCTGGACTTTCTCAAAGACCCCCCCCCCCCCCCCCCCTTTCCTTACGAAAGGAATACATAAAATGATACAAGCATGCTTGCCCGCTTTTTTTTGCTTTGACAAATGTCAAATGTTATTGTTTCCACAAAATGGTGATTTTGTATCTTCATCAAATTTAGTCGTATAGCTTTTAAAAGCAGTTTATGATTGGTATTAGTTACATGTCCTGTGCACTTCTTCAATAATGAACAGGAATATATTTCTCATTGACAGCCCTTTGGTTGCATCTCCATGAGCATCTTTACTTAGTCTTATTTATGTGCAAACAAGCTTCGCAGTAGACCAATTTTTTTTTTCAACACAAATCTGCATGCGGTATCTCACCATTTTACTAATGATGTGGTGAAAAGGAAGGGCAACTATCTCATTAAAGTTAATTCAAAAACACTGGTATTTAGCATGGTTTTTATTTAAAAATACTGAAAATTGCTTATTTATTATACTTTATAAAAATAGTATAATCATCAACGCTCACTTCTTGTGTCATGCAAAGTACATGATTGAACATCCTTAAACTTAGGAACAAAACGATTTTATTCTTTTCTCTGCATATTTTTAGTGTTCTACAGACCTTACAGCTTTATACAACATGTATAAGTTAATAAAAATTTAAGAGGAAAAATCTTTTTTTTTTAAAGATGGAATGTCCACATAACTAATTTTATGTGGACCAACTATACACCAATTGATGGAGCATGGTTGGTTAAAATAAATCTTATCTCAAGATGTCATAAAATTATTTTTTTAAAGAGTGCAGAACTTTTTCTTATTGAATCTCAAAAAAGTTATTGTGCTGTGCAATGCAATGAATAGATGATAGTATTGATATTATCAGGAAATTAATATAAACACATGAAAGAATTCATTTGTTTTCTTTTACATGTTTATTTTGTTTGTTTTTGTTTTTTTTAAATAAACCTCAAAGGACAATTTTCACCATTTGCTTGATCTCTGTATTCTCCCTCAATGTTTCAAATAAACTGTGCATTTATGCAAACACATATTGTGTGAAGATTTTAGTCAAGCCTCTAATATACATAATGAATTAAGAAATAGAAGCACTAATGAAATAAGTTTCAGTGTTTTATTAAATTGCATTCTATCAGTATCATATTATAATATAATACACATAAGATATATTCCATACACAGATCAGGTAAAAACTATCAAATACTTTTGGCTCAATTCTATCCTTTTAATTGACCTGACATCCTTTTAATTTGTTTTAGAGGTGCAATGATGAAAAAAATATGAAGATAAAAACTCCAGGTCCAGTTTTACGAAAGTGTTGATCCAGTTCACACAAATCAGAATTAACGATTATACTGAGGTACCGGTAACTGTTAAACAAATGAATTGGATAGACTCAAATAACAAAATACCCAAAAACAAACACAATCTTTCATACACAGATGTCTGGACTTTTTCAATTTATCCATGTTATGTTGTTTCAAATGATAAGAAAATTAATAAAAAGCGATAACATATGCTTGTTGTGCAGCTATCTTTCTGTGGAAAATTAATTATAGTTCCAGAAGTTAAACATTTCTACTGCTGATAAAGTTCTAGGCTATCACATTTTCACAGATCACGCCTCACGTGTAAAAGAGGAAGCTCTAAGGCCACACAGATTGTTTCTTTGAATACTAAGTAGGGTCATCTCAAAATATTCACAGCATGAATTTAAATAAGAATATTTATATGTACACATTAAAAAATTTCAAGAACATTTCCACAGAATGATGGCCATATTTCCACCAAAAAACATGTACAGTAAGTTTTTTACTTCATGTGTTATTTCAAAACCATATCCCTCCCCTACTACTGCATGCCATGATGCTCCAAACTTCTTATCCATTGTGTCTTTTATCATCTTTGCTGCAGTCTGAAATATGAAGATGATGCAACAAATCATTATTTAATAAACTAAAAGGTTGTGTGCAGGGGGAAAAAGCCAATAAAGACTCAAAACAAAACAAAAAACACAAGAATTCAATACATATATATTTTTTTCTTTAAATTTGCTGCACCCATTTTAAATGACAGATTTAAAATACAATATACTAAAAAACAACAACAACAAAACAACCAAGGAAACAAAACCATGGGGTTCTTCTGTTTTTTTTTTTTTTATCATGCTTTCTCCATGCCTCTTTCCCTTTTTCTTCACATTTGCAATTCAACAACCTGGTCTTGCTCCCATGTCAAATTCTATATTATGCGGAACACTTGTGAGTGATAGTGAAAATAGTTTATGTTCATGTAACCATATTTTTAGAAGAACTGCAAAGTAAAGGACGGAAAACATTACATAAATTTGCTCATTCAATTTGTAAAAGAACAATTCTAAAAAGATCCAGTTAATTTAATTTACCAATCCGATCCGTGAAAAAAAGGAAAATGAGAATGAAATGGGAGTAGGCAATTACTGAACAAAATATTTATTACAACTCCTAAACTTTACTTTTGCATTGTTGCTGCTTATCATATTAGCAAACAAACAATTCAATGAAACCACTGCTTATCACAGCTATTTGTGATTATTTTAAAATCACGCTTGGTAATCTAGATATTATAACCTTGATATAAACCTTATTAATTTCCTTAGCATAAAAGATTTGGCTGCTTTTCTTTTTATGCTGATTTCTATTACAAGTTTTTAACTAGTCATTCTCACCTGTTTGTTTTTTTTACAATAATTCATAATAATTGAACGAGACTAGAAATATACGAGGAATATTTATCTGATCTTATTGAGAAAAGCCTTTTCCTCAGTTTTAAAATTTCTTACCTCCCCAAGGGATATCCTTTATTCTATACATTAAAGAGATGGATTTCAAGACCACCACCTATCAATGTTTCTAATACTTGATGCAATACAGCAACATAAGGTATACACCTTTCAGGTTATATGAATAATGAATAACCGGCACAAACTAACCACTAACCCTAGTTTTTATGGTGTGGTGTTGGGCTATATTTGATAATTTATAAAGACGTCATAAAATATAATGAGAGGCCGCAAAAATTATTTCTAAATCGTAAAACTTATACATTTTTTAAAAGCTCAAAGGGTGATGAAGAAAATTTTAAAATGTGTTTCGGTACCACACAAGTGTTTGTGACCTTGACCTTGGCTCTGAAAGGCCATGGCCAGTTTTCTATCCTGAAAAATATAACTTAATATAAATATAATTTGTCATCAAATAACTTGGAAACCAACATGTTTAGCTCCAAATAAATAGACAATTGCAGACAATTTATTCAGCTTTCAGAAAATGTATAGGTCTAATACTCTCACACAAAGGATTTAGAAACCAGTTGTAGCAGATTCATGCAACCGAAAAAGTGAACATAAACTTCAAGAATGATGCTGAGTTTTCTCTCTGACCATTACCAACACAATAGAATGCTATGTAAAAAGCATGCAGAAGTAGATTGGGTACTTAGCTGGCTGGTTATTCAGGTTTCTTCATCAACTAGAACTACATCTCCGTTTCTATCTACTTCTAACTCAACTGCTTTTGGCACTGTCTCACTAGGTCTAGATCTAGATCTAATTACTGGCTCCTCACCTTCACTGTCACTACTAGATCTAGATCTAATACCACAATCATCCCTCTCACCATCTAAGACATCTAAAACTTGCTCTCGAGTAAGTAATTTCCTTCCCGACGGACCTGTTCCTTGGTCAGATATTGTTAGAGATCGTGGCTTTCAAGAGAAAATCGAGTGCAAATATGTAAAAGAAAGTTTAAGCTGAAAACAGCGTCCAAAACAACATTTGTATAGGAATAGTTTTGATTAATTAGACGGAGTACATCACAACGGCCGTAACACTACACTAGCGACGCAACTGCCAATTTAATCAGCCGTAATCACGCCTAGGGTTAAGGAACAAAGCAACGGGAACTGGTATTGAATCCAGTACAGGTAACTATCAATGTGGACTGCTCTAACAATTGAACCACCAACCTATTCCACTTCTTTTTAGATTTGTGAGAAATAATAAATGGCATCTTCAACATTCATCACTCTACCACAGCTTAGTTGGAGTTTGCTATAAAGGCACTGATTTATTAATCACAATGACTGATATATTTGCTGAAACATGTGCAAAGTATATCAAACTCCAAAAGTACTTGATATAAATAAACTATGTGTCTTAGAAAATTTCCAAAAACACTGCATATTCCTGATACCTATCAAAGCAACATTCGGAAAATCAAATTTTGAAATTAAATAAAAACTGACAAAGTTTGTTGACTCAATGGCAATTTTCTGAATTGAACAATATTTTATGATAGTTGTTGGTAAATAATTTATAATTAATTACAAATCACTGCATGAAAATATGATACAAACCTCATTATTTGAAGAGAATTTTTCACATGCGGTTACACACAACTCCATTGCCTCTGTTTTCATTTCATCATTCATATCTGAATGCTGGGGGGGGGAAGCAAATGAAAAAGATAATAGTTAACATGAAAAAAAATACCTAAAGGTCTTCTCAAAACACTGGTTTTGCGATCAACAACAATATAAAGGAATACTTTACAACAACAACAGGAATAAACCAAAAAAATGCAGATATTTTATAATCATCTATTAATCTGACATCCATGGTTAAAAACAGAAGTTTAGGCTACATTAACAATCAACTAAACTGTGGCCATTGCTCCACAGCACCTAAAATTAGAAATTAGAAGCTAATTTATTGGTCGTCCCTTAAAACCACAACCCCGATTTCGCATGGTAGGGGAAAGAATTTACAAAAGGGGGATCAAACCAGCACAATGTAGTGAGAATTTTGGCGCCTGCTTTTGTAGATCTAACTTTTTATTATTAAAAGTTCATGAATTTAGATTGCTTTTACCATCAGATTTCAAGGAACATCTCACAGTTTGTTCATCCTTGAGAAAACCTGGATCTAGATATAATCAAAGTTATTTAGAACTTGATTTATAATAAATCAGGTCCAAAATCATTAACTAGTACTTTTCTCAAAGTAGGACGATTTTCATTTGTCTCTCATAAAAATCAAATGTATAAATTAACATGCTTGCTTAATTCCCAAATAATCAAATAAAATGCCCAAGTTTTTTCAATAACATTCTGCTGTTGAAGAATTCTAGTCATTTTTTAACCCTTTTTGACAGACATTACATCTGATCAATTGACTCTTTCAACTAGCCAGAAAAGAACCACTCAGAGCTTCAAGGCAGTGCTGCTGTTTTCGCTTTTGGAGAGAGAAAGGTTTTCTTAGTAAAGATGCCTGAGGATCCTAATTGTATCATTATTGCTGCAGCAATTTAACTGCGCAAAGATATAGTGACAAGTCCTTACCTAGGCTAATCATTCAAGAGACTCAACAAGAATTTAACTACACTCACTCTAATCTATTTCCAGTATTGTCTTAGACTGGGCAGGTATTATAAATCAAACCCAGGATCAAGTTCCAGATTTGGGAACTGAACAATACTATGAAATAGGGGCCGTAAGTGCAATGTCGCATTTATAAGCTGGTAACATTATGTGAATAAAATGGTAACAATGAGTCTTAAGCTACCAAGACTCTGTGTTTACTACCCTAGATCTACTAAAATATCCTCTCTACTTTTAGTCCCCAATAAAGTTTTACAACTTCTTTCTTGTCAAACAAAATGTAAAACAATCCACCAAGAAAACAACGACAAGCTGAAGCAGTTTGGTGAGGATTAAAGTATAAATTTCACTTAGACACTTCAAGTTCAATATGTAAAGAAAAAGAACATTTTATTTTTCACTGTTTTACAAAATTCCAAGGGTAGCATGAGACCATTACCATAAAATATATACGGGATCCCAGACAGCAAATCAGGAGTTTACTTACCCTGATGAGGGGGTATGTGTGTACTCGCTTTGAATCTGTGTCCACTTTCTTATCTTCTGCAACTTCTGCCATTATGATTGCCTAATAAATCTGGAAAATAGATCTAACGGGAAAGGGTGAGCGGCAAAAAAAAGCTTTGTTTATGAAGGAGGAAACAACATTAAGCATTGCTTCAAACTGGTAACCAAGACATCTACGCATGCGCAGCCAGGCTGTAACTCTTTACCGGTAAGATAAGATTTTGTCATAAAAGATCAGTTTCAGGAAGTGTGAAGAAGAAGAAGAAGAAGAAGAAGAAGAAGAAGAAGAAGAAGAAGAAGAAGAAGAAGAAGAAGAAGAAGAAGAAGAAGAAGAAGAAGAAGAAGAAGAAGAAGAAGAAGAAGAAGAAGAAGAAGAAGAAGATATATATATAATGAAAAGAAAAAAAGGGGGGGGGAGCAGCAACAATAACATACAAAAACCTACAAAACAACAACGCAGCAACAACAACAACAGGGGGGGCAGCAACAATAACATACAAAAACCTACAAAACAACAACAACAACAAACTTGCAAACCGGAAAACTGACTTTTGAATAATAGCCTACGTTTGATTCAAGAATAACAAATGGAATAATCAATGTCTTATTCGAATTTATCACTTTTGGAACGGAAAAACAAAAAATTCTTTTTAATTCCCTGACTATCCCAAGTAATTACCATCATCATCATCATCATCATCATCATCATCATCATCATCATCATCATCATCATCATCATCATCATCATTTGTTGTTTTTTCCTTCTTTTTGAAAACGTTGATCAGAATGGTTTACAATGGAAGTAGGGAGTAGGGAATGTTAAGCCCTCAAAATAATTAAATTCATCTCTGCCAATAATTATTATTTTATTAATTATTGGCAGAAATTACTTTTTGCAAAATTGTTTTGCTCACATGAAACTTATATCTTTTGTAAATTCTTTGCTTTAATGGTATAAGAGTAAAACGATTATTGCAGCTGTTTTAATTTAATTATTTAATGAGGTGGATTAGGTTTGTTCACACTTTAGCAGCGTTACTTGTTTTTGCTTGTTAGTAAATGTTGTTTTTTTCCCCCTAAACCTAATGATTACCTGGCAATTACATGTACTTACAATCTGGCTCTCCTGCACTTTCACTTTCATTTTGAAGCGTCTGCGTTGTCAACCACATCCTCTTTTTAAAGGATTTTGAGGTAGTTTTGAAGTGTTTTTGTGGTTTGTAAATTAGATTCGGATATTGTTCTGGTGAGAATCTTACGCTTTATCATCATGGATAACAAGAAAGTACAACAATTAAGAAGAGGGCTGAGAAAAGGAAGTTTTGTAGTGAAATCAGCTTGTGGTATAAACCGAAGGAGCGCCTAGATATATATGACAAGAATAAAATGGTTGAAGTTGAAGGTAAGGAAGTAAGATCTGCTGGGTCTAGAGGTGATGAATTGATGGAGATGAGGGAGTCGAGGTGAATAGACGAGGCTCTGAGCATTCTAGAGGTGATGGCTGTGTAGATATTACTGATGTAGTTGATGATAGTGTAGGTCTAGTTAAAGAGAGATCTGCTTCGTTTATGAAAATAAATCTAGGGAGCGGAAAAGCTAAGGCTTGTGATGAGGAAAGTGGTACCAAAAGCCAAGGGTATAGACTGTATAAGAAGAAGTTGTTACGTGAATTTATTCCGTTGTTTCCCTGTCCCCATTGCCTTGATAGTGCTGGGGCCTTCTAAGCTGAGCACATTTGTTGTTTTTTTTATCACCAAATTTCTACTTTTTATAAAGTTTTTGTGCATACAATGAAGACCAGAAACCTAGATCTACGTCTGCTAGCGAAGAAGAACAATGGAGTACCAGTGAAGAGGAAGATACAATTGTTTTCTGCTCTTACAATCTCTCCCAGCAAAACGGAAAAAGAGCAAACAGAATTTTTTTAATAGCCTGGATTTTTTATATCATATAAAATTGGTCGTTCTTCCAGACATTATATACAGGCTTCTGCAGTCGCCATTTATGTGTTTGTTTTGAAGACCGCGGGTCACTAGGGTTCACGCATGCGCAGTGACCCCTTGATTGCATGTGTATATCAGAGTCAAACATACACATGCGAAACATACTGGTGTGAACACTCTGGTTTGGTGCATTCCTAAATTAGAGTGTAAAATACACATGGTCTGAATGCTCTGGTCGCTTGTGTATTTTTTACTCTGATATACACATGCAAATTGGTTGTTCAGAGTGGTGTGAACAGAAAAAAAATATACACATCGAAAATACACGTGGAAAACATACTGGTGTGTACACTCACTAAGCAGTGCCGAACCTAATACCCACCTTAAGTGGCTGCCCCTTTCCTCGCCGCTAGTCAAGTCAAATTTTACGTCGGTAAGGGCTCACCGACAAAACTTTCTGCGGTTCAGGACGTCGGTAAGTTAGGACGGAAAAACTTCCTAACTTTAATTCCGACAATTTTATTAATTCGAAGTATCGGAAGTTGTGTCGAAAAGTGCCTTTCCGACAGAAAATTCAATTCCGACGATTTTATAAATCCGGGCCTGAAACGTTTTCTCAAAATTTTGATTTTCATGCCTTTTTTATCTCGATGATCAAAACATCTCAAAAAGTTATTAAGATATGGACTTGAGACTTTGCATAAATTTTAAGCAGCATTTTGTTTATAGGCTGTACCAAGGATTTAGTTCTCAATTAAAAAGTCTGACTTTTGTATTCATATCTGTCACCTTAGCCTTATTTTTTTGGCTGTCCGCTAATAGTCATAATGTCTCATGCCATAAAATCAAAATGTTTTCCTCAATCTTTTAGATTTTGCTTCAGCCCGTTGCTGATAGTTATATATTTTTGTTTGCAAAGTTGCAGTACGGTAGTGTAACTTTAATACATTTCCAGAAATACTGATCAGAAGATTCTATCATTTCGGCTCCAAATACCCCCTTCCCCCCACACAAAGAAAAAACACCAATTTTTAGGGTATAGATAAATAACCAAATGGCCCAAAATTGTATTTTCATATATTTGTTATGTCTAACTAATCCAACAATATCATTCATGTACATCTAAAATTGATTTTTACAGTTGGTGTTTAACCTCCCCTTAATGTACAGTCCTCAATTTATAAAAACAAAATTACCACTAAAAAGTCTTATACCTAGTTGTAATAATTATGTCTCAGTCAAACAAAACCACACGAAGGAAATGTTTCTTCATTTATTCATACCCATCAGGAAAGTACAATACTTTTGTGTGCGGTTTTAAATGTACAGGATTATATTTTGCGTTGTCTTGCGCTTATTTAAAAAAAAATAATAACTTTGTGGTTTACTTAAGTAAGACCTACTGCTTATATTAATTTCCTTGACAATCCCCAATGGCATATATCGGAATTGGATTATTATTTAACCTAACATAAATGACACTGCGTATTCTGACACTCAATGATATTGATTGAATGTAACACCACAGCGCTCCTGCAAGAAAGCTAGGAGGCTCCTGATTGAGTTGGGCCGTGACCTTACTTCAGCCCAAACTTTTTGTTCCTACAGATACAATATCTTTGTAAGGTGGCTGTTGCTTTGCCTAACTCAAAGGAGTTCCTAGTGTACTTAAAGCATTGATATTGTCGCACACTTCAGCTCAGGATGGGGGGCGCGGTGGTCCAGGGGTAGAACATCGGCTTCCGACGCAAAAGGTCCCGAGTTCGAATCCTGGCTGTTTTTGTTCCCTACTGGTTGGGTCGGTGTCAGTATAATGTGACTGGCTGAGACAGGAGTCATGGTATCCCCGCCCTGTCTCGTGTGTGGCAGCACATAAAATTGTCCGTCTTGGGGCCCGTCCACAATATAGCCTATATAGTGCTGCTGTTGGACGTTACAACCAACCAACCAACCAACCAACCAACCAACCACCAGCTCAGGATATTACCTGACCACAAGATTCTGTCCAATATGAAAATGTAACCAATAGCAGAATTAAGTTAAATCATTGAAATCATGACAGTACAGTGGAATGAATGGGTTTACTTAACGTGATCACGATGAGAGAAATCCTTCAATAGAGTAGTTTTTCTCGAACGGTTCAGTATTTGATATTTTAGAAGTCAGAGGTGTGTTGAATTTCTTATAAGGGTGCCACATGAATGCGTTTTGGTGGGGAAGTTTTATCTGTTAACAAATTTTAACAAATGCATTAATTGTGTTGCTTAAAAGTCATCCCTGAGCTAAGATGTTTGGCTACAGGACAAATAGCCCCTTCCTTTACAAAAAAAAGTGGATGTCTCGTGCCTAAGTATTGCGCAGTGTGGATATATGGGACTTGAGGTCAGAAGAGCTACAAGGTGACTCCACTCTGTCTATATCTTTACAAGGCATCCACTAGAAGGTCCAAATATGAACGTTTAGGCACCCAACCATGTTGTCTAACCCATGTTTATCACACTGGGACCGTAAGTAAAACGTTACTGTAGCTTAAGACTTGTCGTAAGCCTTCTTATTTTCATATTGTTACGACGAGTCGTAAGCCTTATTTTCATATTGTTACGACGAGTCGTAAGCTTCCGCGACGTTGTGCTTACGGCCCCTGGCGTCTAACCTTTATCTATCACTCTTCGTGTCTGTATGTCTCTGTCTGTTCGTGTGTGTGTGTGTGTGTGTCTGTCTGCATGTCTGTGTCTGTTCGTGTGTGTGTGTGTGTCTGTCTGTCTGTCTATATGTCTGCATCTCTGTCTGCCTGTCTATCTTATTTTCATATTGTTACGACGAGTCGTAAGCCTTATTTTCATATTGTTACGACGAGTCGTAAGCTTCCGCGACGTTGTGCTTACGGCCCCTGGCGTCTAACCTTTATCTATCACTCTTCGTGTCTGTATGTCTATGTCTGTTCGTGTGTGTGTGTGTGTCTATATGTCTGCATGTCTGTGTCTGTTCGTGTGTGTGTGTGTGTCTGTCTGTCTGTCTATATGTCTGTCTGTCTCTGTCTGTCTGTCTTCTGTCTCTGTCTGTCTGTCTGTCTCTCTGTCTGCCTGTCTGTGTCTGTTCGTGTGTGTGTGTGTGTGTCTGTCTGTCTGTCTATATGTCTGCATCTCTGTCTGCCTGTCTATCTGTCTATCTGTCTGCCTCTGTCTCTGTCTCTGTCCCCCGCCTTTCTCTGTCTGTCTGTCTGTCTGTCTGTCTGTCTGTCTGTCTGTCTGTCTGTCTGTCTGTCTGTCTGTCTGTCTATCTATCTGTCTGTGTTGACTTTATCGCCGAAAATTTTGGTTCATCATGTATATTTTTTTTTAAAAAGAAGTTGTTAAAAGAATTTTTTTGGTTCATGTCATCAACATTTTGTATATCATTTATTTTTCTATTATTACAGAAAAAGCTGCATAAAAACTCAAACGTAAGCAATTTCCGAATACAACTCACCCTTGTCTATACTGTCACCTCTCCGCTTTCATCAACCACAACATTCGTAATAATGTGAATCTCTTTGACCCACTAAAGGATTTGAGAAGACACGAGTTTTCAATTTGTGATGTCCATTTCCATTTATTTCTTTGCGAATCATTGGAATACTTGTAGTGCTCTACAATGAGTACAATGATGTCTAATTAATTCATCTACATCAATAAAAAAAGAAAACAACTGCTTTCGTTGTTGTTTTTTGTTTTGTTTTGTTTTTGCTTACCTGTTTTTGTGACGATGATGATGATGATGATGATGATGATGATGATGATGATGATGATGATGATGATGATGATGATGATGATGATGATGATGATGATGATGATGATGATGATGATGATAATGGTGGTGGTGGTGGTAATGAAGATATACTGTTTCCATAATTTAATATGTATGCAAGTCTTGTGTATTGAATTAAAGTAATATGTTATGTATTTATTTAAAAAAAAAATAGGCAAAGGGTATAAATTCCATAAACAGGTTCAAATACATTATTGTATGTGTTTACAATTCAATTATCTCGTTAAGGAAAACATTATAAATACTGGTATTTAAAACTACAAAAGTTTTAATGTATTAATGTGTGGACGGAAGGAGAGTAAAACAATCAAAAATATCATAGAACAAGCATTCAGCAGGCACACATTGAATTCTAGCCAGTTCCTTTTTTCAATCTGGTTTCATGTAAAAGTCCAAATACCGTATTGTGTTTTGTGAGGAAATATAATTACGCTTCCTAAACTTTGTGGTTGTCTCTCAGTAGGCCTATATTTTCCTTATACTGGTACAATGGGTTGTATTTCATTATTTGAAATGAAACAGGGATAAAACCGAGTTCATACTGAAAATAAGACGGCGAATAATAGGTTGCCCCCTTCGCCCCCCCCCCCCTTTTCCACGAAAAAGACCCCCACAAAAAACCTTGTTTCACTTGTTTACGTTTCAGAATACAGTGTACTATAACCTTATGGTGACACTATAATCTGCTCTGATATTTACGCTTACAACGAACGCTTGGTCTGGTGTGAACGTAAAAAAAGGAAGTTTTAAATAATAAATATCAATTCATTATCGGTTGCATTTCTGTTTTCTTGGGATGAAACTGACGGTGAAAGTGGCCCAATGTTATGAAATCTGGGTTTGTATGCTAGCACATCAGTCTCTCATCTGTCCTGTTTACGTCCTAGCACTTTATTTGCCTGTGTTGTTCACTTACTAGTTCTACATGATACAAATTCTTCGCCTTTATTGTTCACATCATACACGACTGCACATTTCACCCTTGTCTTGTTCATTGCGTAGCATAATCTTCTTATGTCTTGTTCACTTCTTAGGCTAAGTTCTCAGCAAATTTCTCGCCTGTTTATTTACAGCACATTCCACGCCTGTCTTGTTCACTGAATAGCACAATTTTCTCCTGTCTTGTTCTTTTCTTAGCGCATTTCTCACCTGTCTTGTTACCTTCTTAAAACATTCTTCGCTTGTTTATTCACTCCAGACGTGACAACACATTTTTCGTCTGTCTTGTTCACTTTCTACATGAGAGCACATTTCCGCCTGTCTAGTTTCTACATGACAAAATATATGCCTATTGGGTCGCCTGTTTCGTTCACTTCCTAGTTCCTACATGACATCACAGTAATCGCCTTTATTGCTCACTTTCTACATGACAGCACATTCTTCGCCTGTCTTGTTCACTTCCTTCTCAAAAGCCTCAAGTTCCTTCAGATAAGAGACGGGAGGCCATCTGTGTTTTTGCACGTGTTTTCTATCACTGGATTCAAGAGCTGAGAACTCTTTTCGCCTTGAAAATGCGTCGTAATTGGTGGAGATAAAATGGCGGCAGAAATCAGCAAGTTGCTTTGCATTCAGAATCTAAAAAACAAAACAAAAACAAAATCAAGAAAAAACAAAGAAATGATAGTTTGGTGATAGTGTGTGTGTGTTGTTTTTTGTTTGTTTGGAATATTGTTGCTGTTGCTGATGTTGTCATTGTTATTGTTGTTGTTTTTCTTGATGGTAATGAGATGTAATTGTTATAGATGTTGCAGCTTCTCTGCTTTGGTTTTTATTTCTTCAATAGTAAAATGATGGTGGTGATGATGGTGATGATGATAATAATGATGATGATGATGCTAATGCTGATGATGATGATGATGATGATGATGATGATGATTCTTCTTCTTCTTCTTCTTCTTCTTCGTTCACTTGAAAATGACTACACAGAAAGTCCAGAATCTAGTATATAGTCCACAGTCTTTTGAAGTTCAACCAAGGGTCCATATAGTTTTCTTTCCATGGTATGTTCTTCTGGCCAATATTTGTTTCTTGTCTCCTGAAGTTGTCTGCATTCTTGTAGAACATGTTCTGTTGTTTGGTGTCCATGTCCACATCCACAGTTAGCAGAGTTTCCTATTTTGAATTTGTTGTACATGTGATAGTTGAGGCGGTTGTGTCTAGTTCTAAGCCGAAATATAATTGTTTGACCCTTCTTGTCAAGTTGATGATAGTGATCAGGTGCTGCAGTTGGTGGTTTTCTCTTATTTTTAACTATTGCTTTTAGTTCCTGGAAGGTGATTGGTCTGTCTGGTTGCAACTTTTCTGCTCCCTGTTTTGCCAGACTGTCTGCTTTTTCGTTTCCAGGTATCTTGCAGTGTGATGGTATCCATTGAAGTACTATCCTCAAGTAGTTCAGTTGTCCAAGTGCAGTTGTCAGTTTTGCCAACTTCCCATTTTCACTTGCTTGCAGAACTGACAGTGCATCTGTAAGAAAAACCACTTGATTTGTTTGAGGTGTCTTCTCTGCTAGGTGTGTGGCTGCTTCTATGATGGCACAAGCTTCAGCTTCATAGTTGCTGCAATGTATTCCTGTTGGTATGCTGATGGTATCTTTTTCTGCATTTGGATACTGTATGTAGATTCCAGCGCCTCCGTTTTGAATGGCATTTGTCGCAGATCCGTCTGTGTAAATCCTCGTCCAAGCTTCTACTGGGTAAAGGTCTTCTATTGTAGCCATGGCTGCGGTTCTCTTCTCTACATCACTCTGTTCCTTTATGGAGTACACCCCTGGCACTGTTCTTTTAATTTCTATGTGGGTCTTTGGTTCTTTCCATGGTGTTTGCTCTGGAATATATGTTAGAGGGAGAACATTTGAGGGCATGTCTTTCAGTCCTTTCCGTAGTCTTTTTGCCTGGTGGACAAAGCTGCTACGTTTAAGTCTCCCTCGCGCCAAATCCTTCATCCTTCCTTTCATTGCTGAGTCTTCGGTGCATAGGAATTTTTGAGCTTGTTGGATGATTTTGGTGTCTCTTCTTTCTTTCAGTGGTTGAATTCCAGTAATTTTTTCCATTTGCTGTATAGGTGTTGATCTCATCCCTCCTGTAATTATGCGCAGGGCTTGATTCTGAACTCTATCTAAGGTTTGCAGTCCAGTATTGGATGCAGATGACCATGCTGAGGATGCATATTCCATGTGTGGTCTAACACCTTGGACGTATATGTTTTTAAGGATTCTTTCATTGGCTCCCCAGTCTGTTCCACAAAGTTTTCTCATTATTGCTAACTTTCTTCTAGCTTTTGTTTCAGCTCTTTTAAGTTGATGTTTCCATGTTAGTTTTTTATCAAAAGTCACCCCTAGGTATGTAGGTTGGTCATCTGTGTTTAGCGGTGTATTTCCCATTTTTATTGTACCTGCTTGCTTTCCAGAAAGTGTGAAAAATGTTGTTGATGACTTTTCTTGATTAATCTTCACACACCATCTCTCCGTCCATTTTGTTATCTGTTCGACCGCATTTTGTACCTTGTTTGTGACAACAACAGGTGACTCATCTACATACCATACTACCAGATCATCTGCATATAGTGCGGCCTTGACCCCCCCGCGTAGTTCCTTGATCAAATCATTTATATAAATTAGAAACAGGGTAGGGGATAAAACTCCTCCTTGCGGCACTCCATGACGTATCAGTACATCTTTACTTTCCCGTTGATTTGCATTTACTCTTGCTTTTCTGTTGTGTAGGTATGCTTTTGTCCATTTGAACATTAGTCCTGTTATGCCATTCTGTTTCAACTTAACAAGGAGTCCTTCGGTCCAAACTTTGTCAAATGCTTTTTGTAAATCAATCCAGGTAGTTAGTACATGCTTTTTATCTTGGAATGCATCCTCGATTATTTGTGACAGGTATGTTGCTTGGTCTTCTGTACTATGGCATTGTCTGAATCCTGCTTGTTCTGAAACTATTATGTTCTCTGTCTCTAAGTACCATCTAAGGCGGTGGTTGATAATTCTTTCTAGCGTCTTGCAAATACAGCTTGTTAGGCTGATGGGTCTATAGCTGTTAGCTTTCGTTTTGTCCTGAAAATTTGACCAAAGTTGACGTGAAACATCAGTGCTCCCATTAGGCACTATCTGCACAGTGGGTTTATTACTGACGCCCCTTAAAATATTTAAGGTACAGTTATTATATGAAAAATGTCATAGGCTGATACGGGCTTATTTTTTTGTGTGGAAACCGTGTGTTGTCGTGTAACTATATTGTAAAATACACGAAAATCTGTCGTTTTGTTTTGTTTTTGTTGTTCTATTATAATAGTTTTATAAAGCATACAATGTGCAAAGTTGTTATCTAGTTACTAAGCGGTTCACCCGCTTATATTATTGGATAGCTCAAAAGAATTACTTTGGCTAAGGCTGAAAACATGGCTGTTTTTTTAAATGTATTCTCACCTCCGATATTTCCCCTGTCTGGCTTTCTTTAAAGTTACCGGAAAACATGGCAGCCATTACGTCGCTTCGTGTGCTGAGAACAATTTTGTGTGCAAATACTTTTTGACCTGCAGTACAAAATATAGAGAGGAAGAAAAAGGGAGAGCGATAAAGAAAGAGATATATATAGAGAGACACACACACACACATGAAAGAGAGAGGATGAGAGAGGGGGGCGAGGAAGAGACAGAGGGAGAAAGAGAGACAGAGAGACAGAGAGAGAAAGAGAGAGAGAGAGGGAGAGAGAGAGAGAATTTTATTTTTTGGAATTGCAATTAGAGTAACAATGTAACTACAATATAGTTATCTTTTTCTTTTTGGCTATCGGCAAAGTTTTGTTCAAACCTATTGTTTCCAATATATTTAAAAAAATATCTTTGGTAAATTTGCTTGGAGAAAATAAATAATGTCCTGCACTGTAATCAGTATAACTTTAAACGGGTCTAGGCTATAACCTTTTTCATTGTTGCATTGCTTCGTTGGGCATCGACTCTACTAATCAATTTTTTCCTTTTTTTATTTATAACACTATGAGATCAATAAATTTGGCCTCTTGCGGACAACTTGAACGACCTAGTTTTTTTTTTGTAATCTAAAGAGCGTTATAACTTGAAACACAAGTGCATGATTTGCATAACTTGAAACGTTTTCGATGGTCGGTCTCAGCTTGTTCCATTTTTTAAACTTCTTATTACCAAAGATATCATTTTCTTAAATGACATTATAATGGTAAATGATTCAAATAAAACGAATATAAATTTTAATGTGTATGCTAATGACATGTAAAATGCTAAATCACTGTCGTACCGTCAACTACAAACACAACATCACACTCGGCCTCTTTGTTGAGAAACCATTCCTTCATTTTAGCTCCAACTGCGTCGTTTAAGAAAGTACCAATGCTAGGGTTGAGGAATTCTTCCTCGCGCTCTATGTTGTCACAGATGGTTGCGAGTTCGGGCATCTTGAACATCTTAGCCACCCGTTTTACCTCGTGGAGCTCTTCTGTTTCGGCGTCGTCAGAAAGCCGCGGTGTTCCTGTGTGCCAAATAAAGACAAAAAGACGATAGAGCAAAGATTATGGTCGGACAAAGTGAAAGTCTCTCCAGTTTAACTTCCCCTATGTTCTCAAGGAAGATCCTATAATGGTGAAGGACCAATCAACTTGTACTGATACCGTCCTAACCAGATGGGAACTATGAGTCGGCCTGGGCAGGAATAGAACCCGCAATCTTCCGATGAAAAGCCTTTGCTCTACCACTATACTGCCTCGCACCCAGGGAGATGATGAGTTAATTAAGCAGCTTTTGTTTTATAACTAAGGATTTCATCATCAGAGTAGAACCTTTCTTGAATCCTTTAAATGCCAACTTGAGACAATAAAACTAAAGAGAGAAAAGCAGAGTATGTCTTACGGACGGTCGTTCAGCAGGCAGTCTCAGGAACCATTTCTGCACGCTGAGAAAACACTGTCTTCCCTCTCATAGGGACGGACTTACCCAATCTATAAATATAATAATACACAAGGCTCTCTTTTTTCATTAATAAAGTATTTTTAGAAGAAAAAATATGTTTTTATTCCAAACTTATTATGATATGATATTTAGTGTATGAGAACAGCATGATATTATTCGACTTGTTCACTGTAAAGTTCGTTTCAATGCTATGAATACCTGCACATACACAGGAAAGTTTCAATGATTTACTTATCTAATATGCTTTGACTATTGATTATCACTTTATCTCTAAAACTCTTTTCTTACCAGTGTATAGAAATTGCAATATTTTATTGAATGTTTTGGCTTTGATGTCTGCCGTCAACTCGACCATGGTTCTCTCTTTTGTGTCCTGAACAGAGCAGATTCCTGTGAGATGGTGAACAAAGCAAAAACCAAAAACCATTGAATGAGAAGAGCCAATATCAAAACCTAAAACAATATTTTTTTCCAAGAGATATACATATGTGCACAATATTGCATCATATCATATATAAGAGTGTTTGAAAGCAAAACACCATCATCATCATCATCATCATCATCATCATCATCATCATCATCATCATCATCATCATCATCATCATCATCAACAACAACAGCAACAATACAACAGAACAATAGCAGCAACAAAAACATTAACAAAACAAAGTAGATGAAAAGGTTTGCAATGCGTAACATAGTAGGGTGATCAATTTTGACGATTAGTAGTTCATTGCAAGTAAAGTAAAGTTAAATCTTTACAAACGACTAAATCACAAACAAACAAACAAAATTGACTTAGCCAATGGCAGTGACGATCCGAGATATGAAATAATATTTTTTTTTATTTTACTTAAGACTACTCGGTAGTTTGATTTGAAGAAAAAAGTCATCGAATAATACAACAATGCGGAAATGAAGGTTACAAATAAAATACATCAAGCAATCGTTTTGTAAAATTTACAATATCCAAACTTTATAAGTAATAAATCATACAAACTAAAATTTGAAAGTCACAACATGTAGACACTTCAAGAGTGTTTCATTATCGGTATTTGGTCAGGTTTATGAGGATATAAAAAAAATAACTACCTTCGACTTTTCCAGAGTTTAGCTCCGCCCTGGTGAAACCATCTGTCTGAAATTTATATTATCATAAAGAATTTGATAATTGAGCACTCATAATATTCATCATCATTAATATCCATTTATATTACAGTAATTACCAGCAGTTTCGCTAAAATACGCCTGTTTAATTAAACATCGCCATTATAAACACATATGTATTTATATTTGTTACATGGTAATTCTCCAAATTCGTTCTTGCAAAAAGGAACAAAGAAAGGCAACGATGAAGAAAAGCAATAAGAAGAACTGACGGTGGATAAGGCATATAAGTTTGGGCATTGAAATACTTGTTAGCATCTTCGCATTACTCGTTTTTTTAATTGATTGTTTGTTGTTCCTCTTTACAATATTGCCTTTCCTTTTTCTGCTGTTATTTTGTTTGTGAAAGACAGTGTTTACCACACAACCAGAGAGTGCTGTTGGCGCAACAGTTAGAGCTCGATTCGATTCCTGGTGGAGAAATTTTTTTTTGTGATCCACCTGTGTCAACTCAGCATGGGATTGGTGGCCGAAGCTCATGAGTCACGGTGAAAGTAAATGGCAGCGATGAATGTTTTGGCAATCACCTAAAAAAAAAACTTGAATGTACAATCAGGGCCTTAACTCTTGGCGAAATATGGGACCACTTTTGTTTCATGTACTATACAATCTTATTCTTAAGGTTCTTCTAATAGATAATAGGGCCTACCACACCCACTCTAGACTGTTCATTCCAAAGGACTTTGCAGAAGAAGGAAGATGCACAGCAGAGTACGATCTTATGGGCTTCTATGTTGGTGCCTCCTTCTACTACAAATGTGATGTCGCAGAATTTAGGGTCTTGCAAACACTTCGACCAGTCGTCATCAAAGCGAGATGATTCGATCTCCATCCATGGAGCCTTTCCTGAAAAGTTCACGCACATTTTCAATGTATATTAATTTCCGTACAGTTCAAATGTGCGAATAACGCATTCAAACGTGACTCAACGAATTCAAAAGTGCCATTAAAATGATAAATGACACAGAAAGCGTCAGATGTTATAACGTGTGTCTTACCTATTCAAGAAAAGCGAAAACAAAATTCAAACATGATTATAGACAAATTTTAATGTGACAGCTATAAAAATAAAAATGTGACACAAACTTGCAAATTTAAAATTACTAAAAAAAAGTGTTTCCTGAGGCTTACGTAACACTTGCACCGCTTCCTCTGTTGAAGATAATCTATTGCATTGTCTGAAACTATTTGACTGTTGGGACTAGGGGTCGCGGTAGCTAACAACTCATCGTAAAAGATGCAATATACCGGTGCGCTGGACTTGCAATAATAATAAATTATTATTATTATTATTATTATTATTATTATTATTATTATTATTATTATTATTATTATTATTATTATTATTATTATTATTAT
>RQTK01000234.1:397857-413723 GCA_003991915.1 Elysia chlorotica | reverse complement strand
GTTAGTATCATTATCATTTTAATTAGTCCAATTTCACCACAAAATTATACAAAAATGTAATAAACACCATCATTACTGCGTATATAAACACTGCCGCGTGTTGCTTTTTTTCACCTGCGGGTGGCATAACTGGTGGAATCAGCACTGTGTCACTTTTCCCCGACTTAGATCTGTAAAACGAGAACCGTGATTTGGATTTGTTCTTCTTCATCATCCGACGGTTGATCATCGCCAGTTCGATCTGAAAGCGTATTCAAAGGAGAATCAAAGATGCCTCTACTTGGGAACCCGTCGCCGTAGTGTAGGATCTTTATTGAAAACAATGAGACTTTACACAGAGAGACGTTTGCTTCTCCGATTAAAAGTTTACCCTGCCTGGAAAATCTGTTTACTTAGGTTACGAAGAAGCTCAGTGGCTTCTAATCAGATGCCCTCAGTTTGATTCCAGTTTAGGCCGTCTTGTTCCATACTGATTTGGTCAGTATATGTAAAAAAAAAATGACGACCTAGCCTGAATATCCCGCTAAGAGTTACTTAGCTGCACAAACCCCTATTGAGAACCTAGGATTCGTTAAACAAGGAGAGGGGTTCGTTTTCTTCGATCATTGATTACTGTTACCACAATGAGCGTCTTAAGCTCAAACTATCAGTGCTATAGAATGACTGTCAGAAGTCCACGGTTCGAATTCCAGTTGGGGATTCCGTACCTGTATATTGTTCTTCGGAACACCAAGGGAAAGTAATAACAACCCCAAAGTCAAATAGAACTTTTTTTTCTTTCTATGTAGATCCGAAACACAATTACGGCACAGGATAAATGGTGTAAGGGGCTTGACAAATAGACATTATTGACAATTACAACACGATGGAAAGCAATGTCTTTTTATGTGACAAAATCACCTCATCAAGGTTATGGGGCAGGGTGTACTCAAAAGGGAGCGCACATGTTTATAACTCATAGTAGAAACACACAAGTTACATAGTGTTATTATTGTCGCAGTTTATACAGATGCTGGTCTCTGTTATCCAGATGTTATCCTTCATCGACTGTCGTGCATAGATCTGTCAGGCTACCGTGGTATTTTTCCTTCAAAGATCTGTTAGGATTCCGGAATTGTCGTTTCCTTTTTGCAGCATGCATTAACATCTCAGGAGCAAAAATTTAATGTTGAGCCGTCATCTTTCCTGCTAGGCAATGGCACTGATCTGTGTTTCTCATAAATAGTTTATAATAATATTTAATACTGGCACATTAATTAATATTAAGGGTCAAAACATCAGCCACTCACAGCTCTCTCAAAACAGGAGCCGAGATTTTCCTGCAAGAGCGCACTGGTCTCGGCATAGGCGGCCTTAACCTCTTTGGCGACAGCCTGGCCTTCTTCTGGCGCCAAGCATCTTTTTCTCGATCCGCTGGAGACTTCCTCTTTTCCGCGTAAGTCTGGAAAGTAGTGTTTTTTTGTTGTTAAAATGAAGATATAGTTAAGATATTAGTAGTGTTTTTTGTGTTAAAATGAAGATATAGTTAAGATATTAGGTCTAAAGAAATTGAAAACAGCAACAACAATAACAGCAACAATCAAATACAAACACTTAAATTTTGATTTGCCACCAATTTGACTAATTTAAGCATTGATTAAGAAGAGTTTAAGTTTGTAATGAGAAAAAATTCGGCCAACTACGATTTTCTTGACCATGTTCTACTTCTATGTAATATTGCTGTAGACCTCCAGATTAGTTTAAGAGTGTTGAAGGCGTATCTGGCCTTGTTGATGTGGGTGGGTGCAGCATGTCATCCGGGGTCTGCATGGCGGCCTTAGAGACTCAGGTGGTATGCCATCCGGCTGCCTTGCCTGACTTGAAAGACTTACTGGCCTTGGCGATCTCTGCCCTGCTTGCTGAAAGGGTTGGTGTTACGTCTAGGAGCTCAATTGGGGAAGGGATTTCTGGTGTGGTTGGTGGAGCAGGTCTGTTGAGTGTTTCCTTGAAGTGTTCCGCCCATCTTGCCCTCTGCTCTTGCTCGTCGGCTATGGTGTTTCCGTTCTTGTCTTTGACGTCTGGGGTTTCTGTTTTTCTCTGAGAGAGTCCTGGTTATCTCGTACAATCTCTACATATTTCTTTGGCCTCCTGCAGCCTCTGTCTCTTATGTCAGTTCCTCTACGTAATTTCTTTTGTTTTTCATGGCACTTTTCGCCACCTCTCTATTTTCTCCCAGTACCGAGCTTGCAGTAGGTGCTTTTCCTGCATGTCCTGGGTCTGATTGATCTGGTGTTTCAGGTTCTTCATCTCAGCGATGAGTATCTATGTGCCCGTTGAGATCCACTCCTTGTGTTTCCTGGTCTTCTTGCCCAAACCTGTTGAAAATGTCGCCTTCAAAGTCTCTCGCAGGCTTTGCCACTGTTCTTCAATGGTCTCATCTCATCTCATCTGGTAGTAAGGAGAGCACTCTGAACTTGTTCCTCAGTTCTATTTTGAATTGCAGTGCTCTTTGTTCCTCTCTAAGACAGTGTACATTAAACTTGTGTGCTGGTCCTCTTGTCATGTGTTTGAAAGCCTTGAGCTTGGTCTTTTGCACAGGTGGTGATCTGATGCTGCGTCCGCCCCCCCCCCCCCGCCCCCGCTTCACCTGCAAGCTTCGTCTCCATTTTCTGCTGATTGTGATGTGTCTATATGTTTTTTCTCTGTTGCCGTCGATGTAAATCCTTGTACCTTTATGGATAATCTTGTGCAGGAGCACAGTACCCCCGATTATCAGGTCGTTAAAGGAGCTAAACTCAGTGAAGAATTCTCCATGATCGTTCTGATTTCATGTGCTGTGGATTCCCATGATGTGCTCCATGTTTGTGTTGCCGGTCCCTACTTAAGCGTTCTGGTCTCCTAAAACGATTCTCATTTCTCTCCTTGGAACTTTGTTGATCATCGTCTGGGCGTGTTCATAGAAACTCTCTTTCTCCTCGATCTCTGCTACATTTGTGGGAGCATAGCATTGGATAATGGTGACTCTTCTTCCTTTCGAGTTACATCTTGCAGTGAGAATCCTCGACGATACAGGTGCCCAGGACAGTAGTGCCCGTGTTGCCTCAGGTGTCATAAGCAAAGCAGAGTGGATTATGGTGTTTCCATCACCTAGCCTTGTTTTTCCTGCACCTGTCCATCTGGGCTCGCAGAGGCCCAATATTTTCAAGCCGCACCCATTCACTTCTTTACACACCTGTGCAATTCTGCTGGTCTCATACAAGTCCTCTCCTGTATAGCTCATAGATGCACCGGTGAAAGCCTTGAGGAAGCCCGGTGTGCCGACAACTCTCTGACGACCAAGACCAAGACTAGTGATTGGGACCTGGAGTCATGAGCTATACAGGAGAGGACTCTTCCTCAACAAAGCTGGTTTAGTGGATAATTATTGCGGTTTCTGTATCAGTATTTTTTACGAGTCGGGGTTGTTAACCCCATGCCCAACTCCCAACCTGTAGAGCCAGTGAAAGCATTAATTTAGTCTGGGCTCTACTTTTGACCTATCTGGGTGCCCCTACCAGGAGACGAATCTCCAGCCAGCATGGCTCTAGAGGTCATTGAGACGCGCAAGCCTCCCAACCAGCGCCAAGTTGTCACTATTTGGGGAGGGTCTCTGCATAAAGTACGCCATGGTCTCTGAATAAGTAAATTGAGCCACGAACTGTTAATTTGAGTTGACAAGATTATTTTTTTCCTTTAAAAACATTAACAAAGCATTCTTTTCCTAACGACACGGAGCATTGTGCACATTAAAATTTGCACGATCAAAAAAAATCGATATTGATCCTGTGTGTTGAACCGGAGAAAGCTCCGTAAACATGGTCTACAATTATTTGTAATAGGTTTTATTGAATAGGTTCGTTCTTGTCCAAAACTCCGCATTTATAGACTTCCGTCCTATTGGTGCATTTACTTGCCGGATGGCTAAGAGTTTCCTTCTCCATTCGCCTAAATAATATGATCAAATGAAAAAAAATGGAGAGTGTTTGCATAACCTAGACATTATGCCCACGTACATCTATTACAATTAACTAATGAATCGCACATTTTTTTGTAAATTTTTCTGACCCCCCCCCCCCCCTTCCCTCCACGCTAAAAAACATTAACCATATAAATTTAGGCTTAGTGCCATTATAATAAGATTACTAGCAACTTAAAATCGAGGCTTCCTGTAATGATACAGGTGGAGACAGGAGTTCCTTGGAATCCGTCCACAATAGAGCCTATATAGTGATTACGTTGGACATTAAACATAATTATCATTAAGTACAGGCCAAGTCACCGAACTTATAGTAATAAACACAGTTCCTGTAATAAGAAGGACAACGGTGATCTATCTGCAATAAATATTTACCATAGTACTATTACAAGAAGATTATATTATGAACTGTTTTGATCACCCTGAACAGAAACAATAAAACTGAACCAACATGCCTTATAGTATAGGGATATAGTTCACTTCAACTCTAAATTCAAATTGTTTGTCTGCTTTAGTGTTTGTGCCAGTCATTTTAGGTAGTCTCGCTTAAAAACACAAAATGGGTATATCGTGATCCGAGAATAGCAAGTTCCCGTCCGCTCTCCTTGTCTATAGTGCGACAGAACCTTGTTATCCTCAGATTACGCATTGTAAACCTGTTTTGCAGGCGACCAGCATTACTGGAACATCCGGGCAGTGGTGGCGTATTTCTGGGATCCATTTCGAGGTCACATTGGCCAGGGAGTCAGGGTTGGATGCAGAGAAGCAGATAAGGAATACGTCGGTCTGGGGGTAGGACAGAGGTCTGAGTCGATCATAATCCTCCTAGAGGGTCGGAATAGAAATAGCACCAATCATTACGTTGGTCAAATATTTGTTGAACACGGTGAGTCAAACATAGGGTATCATATACGAGACCTCCAACTAACCAACAAACACACCAACGAATAAAACCAACCAACCTGTCCGGCAGTATCCCAAAGTCCCAGGTTGTAAGGTTTGCCGTCAACCATCACGTTGGCCGAGTAGTTGTCGAATACCGTAGGAACATACTCTTGAGGAAAGCTGTTGGTGGTGTAGGCGATCAGCAGACAGCTCTTTCCCACTGCTCCATCTCCGACAACTACCACCTTGATGCTTTCCATTGCTACAATTTTCCTTAGAAAATTTGAAAAAAAAAAACAGGTATCATGTTAACTGCGATGACACGACTTATTAAAGTAAAAAAGGACAAAGATTCTGCCCACAATAAGAAATTAATAATAAAAAAAAAAGTAGATAGGCTCAAACAAAAACAAAATGAAACGAAACAAAACAGATTCTTTCTAAAATTATATAATAAAAAAAACAACAAACAACAAAAACCAACAAAGCAATCATTGATTTTGTTTTTTTTTTATTTATTGTGTCCCTCAGTTCCTTAGTAGTAGTAGTAGTAGTAGTAGTAGTAGTAGTAGTAGTAGTAGTAGTAGTAGTAGTAGTAGTAGTAGTAGTAGTAGTAGTAGTAGTAGTAGTAGTAGTAGTAATAGTACATGTAAGTACTAGTAGTACTAGTAGTAGTATAGTAATAAATAGTAAGAATACGCACAACTTAGAACTGAGGGACACAATAAATCAAACACAACTAGAAATTATAGAGAAAATACATATAAACGTTTCGCCTTTAATGGCTTTGTCAATACTGAAAACAAAAGCGGAGAAAACAGTCTATTTAATACTACTTAGCGTATGACTACATAGTACATGAAGTAACAAGAGGTGAGAAAGAGGGGGAGGGGGGAGGGGAGAGTTTTAGTGGTCGGATTTGTGATGTAATACTATAGCGTAATCAGATACAATGTGTTAATGTCCCATAGGAGACGTGTCGATTAACTAGACATAATCACAGGTGTCTTAAAAGGTAAAGGATGCTAACAGTGGAATATAATAAATCAATATAAATAATATACATGTATGCATATAGATTGTAGATAACAGCTCTCGCTCTGTCTTGTAGATACACTCTCTCTCCCTCGGTCTCTCTTTCTCTCTGACACTTTCTCTCTTACTCAGTCTCCCCTCTCCACTTTCTCACTGGGTAATATGGAAGTAGTAGTAGTAGTAGTAGTAGTAGTAGTAGTAGTAGTAGTAGTAGTAGTAGTAGTAGTAGTAGTAGTAGTAGTAGTAGTAGTAGTAGTAGTAGTAGTAGTAGTAGTAGTAGTAGTAGTAGTAGTAGTAGTAGTAGTTAGTAGTAGTAGTAGTAGTGTGGTAGTGGTAGTGGTAGTGGTAGTGGTAGTAGTAGTGTAGTAGTAGTAGTAGTAGTAGTAGTAGTAGTAGTAGTAGTAGTAGTAGTAGTAGTAGCAGTAGTAATATAGAAATGTATCCGATTTGGAATGAAGAGCAGAACACTTAAAGTGCACATACTCAGTTGCTAAGGACCTAGTAGTAGATGCCTGTGCGCAAGTAATAAAAGTAGTATGATAATAAATGGGTGAATACGCACAACTTCTACTACTACAACAACAACAAACAATAGCCAAAGCTTAAAAAAAACGTCTACAGATAATTAAGTCCAGATGTGTTGTTCTAAAGATAGATTTCAACTATGCCCACCCATAACTGTCATATAAGCATTCCATTTTATTCCATATTTATTAGGAAATAAAGCAATATGTCTGCGAAACGACTACGCCTTGTTAAGTCAACGCCTAGATATCACATTTAATAGTAGATTAATGGATATCAATGCGACAAACGGAGTTGGAAAATACATGAAAAAAAAAAAAAATTAAACACCAGCAAGTCAACTTACCTTAAGTTGTTGTATCCTCTAAATCATGGTTTTGTTGGAACAAGCAAACAAGAGTCTAAGTTTAGCCGCATGACCTTCCGCAATATAAATTGCTGTGTACTGGATCAAACTTCACGATCGAAATTGCTGAAAGCTATGAAAAAATCAATTGGCAGCGGGCAAGACAATCGTTCTGGGTTACGATATTATTATTACATAGATTGGCTCCGGCATAATTTAACCCCCTATGATGATTGGGGACAAAATTCCATGCATAAGGGAGACAAAAAGCCTACTAAGCAAAATTTCGTTTTTTAAAAATGACTACACTGAAAGAAAAGAATATCAAAATAATTTATTCCGAATCAAATTAATTCTTACCCCTTCTAAGCAGTCGAAGTAGCTTGTTTCTAAAAGAGGAGAAATACACCAGCAGCAATAACATTAGTCTTAGTATTTATTTTTTGTTTTATTAATTCAAGTTTAGCACACCCCAGTCATTTTTTCATGTTTGTTTGTTTTTGCCTAAAGACACCGAATAAAGCTTAATATGGTTTTTAACGAAGTCCTTTGTCAGACTGCACCACGGTGGCATAGGCGAACTGGCTCCAGTGGTAGAGCATTGGTCTCCAGATCGGGAGATCCGCGATTCGAATCCCGCGATCGGTCAAAATTTGATTTGTCCGATTTCGTGTCAATATAATGTAGCCTAACTGGCTGAGACAGGAGTTCAGCTATTCCCTTCCAGTCTTGTGAGTGTCATCACATAAATTTATCAGACGTCAGTCTTGGGACCCTTCTATAATATAACCTATATCGTGCTCAACTTCACTCAACTGAACGATGAGAAAAACAAATTTACAGCTATGTGTGTGCACAATGCAATCAGCTCGTTTCCAGTCCTGATGTAGCGAGGTGTGACCAAAGACATAATAATTATTTTATGAAAAAGTCATTTAATCATAGGTGACTTAGGACGTTACTCATAAATTAAAGTAGGAGGACTTTAGTTATGCCGGTGACACTACATCTGATATAACGATTGAAGGGAAGCGCAGCAGAAGAAAAAAAACACAATAATCATAACAACGAAGAGTTTCCTAAGGGCTAGATTGTGGCTGATAAATGAAGCAAACTGACTCTATAATCCGTCCTCTTTATTGACCTATAGGCCTACCAAGGTTCAATTGACACTGACAGAAGAGAATCGATCCAGACAGCAACACTCGTGCAGTTTCATTAGGAAAAATAACAACAGCCAACAAATAAAAAAAAATCCAGCGTGTTGCCTCACTGCCATGTTTAACTCTAAGAATCCTAAAAAAAAAAAAAAAAACGAACGTAGGCCTAATTATGGCGAATCCTACAAAAACAAAAAACAAAAAACAAAAACAAAACAACAATAAAAACAAAACAAAACAAACCCCAACAACAACAAACAAACAAAAACAAAAACAAACAAACAAAAAAAGATCATAAGAAAAGGCAATGGATGGACTAACAAAATGGCTTAGCTAAAGTAGACGGGTGTTTTGGAAGGAAAGATGGATCGACAAAAGTGGAGGAGATTGATAGTCAATGGCTCAACGCTAACAAAGAATTGTACCTGGTGGATGGAATGTTAAATATAGTTGTTTATTTTTTATTTTTTTTTATTAGTATTGTTGTTTTTTTTAAATAAAGATCCATGCATTATGTTTCAGTTTTACTTTTAGCGCTTACATTTTTTAATTCGTCAATTTGTAGGATGACTTTGTTGTCCCCCCCCCCCCCCCCCCGGGGCCTCTCTCTCTCTCTCTCTCTCTCTCTCTCTCTCTCTCTCTCTCTCTCTTATGGTCTCTCCCTCTGATAATAATGCACATCTTTCTCTTTCACAAAGTGTCTCTCTTTATCTATGATGTCGTGTAGCCTACAGCGTTTGTTTCTCTCTAATTTTTTGTTGTTGCCCTGCCTCCCCCTCGCTACAGAGCGTTTTCTCTGATAAGGTTTTTTTTGTATTTTTTTCCCTTATCTGTTGTAATATTATCTTTCTTACTGTCGATCTGCTGCCTGTACTCTCTCTCTCTCTCTCTCTCTCTCTCTCTCTCTCTCTCTCTCTCTCTCTCTAATTTCTTTCTCTTCTCGAGAGCGCGTGACTATGATTGTTCCTGTGTAAGCTTATAACGAAACGAAAACTAGCTGTAGGCTAATACAAACAGTAAACACAAACACAAGACAAAAACGGCACCTTGGTAGGCTAGCTTTCCTTTTTTTTTTCTTCCAAGCGTTTTTTAATCTGACTCTGGGTTGGGTATAAATGAAATAATGTCGAAGGTTTAAAAGAACAACCGTCAATTCGTTAAATCTCGCTATTTTAAGTTGACCATCTGGAGGGATTCTTCATAAAATTGTACAAACTGTAAGTGTAACATTATTAATTTGCGTTTCTTGGAGCTACCCATAGAACAACATCGCCACTTATCACAACATTGCTTTCCAGCTATGATTTTTTAATGTTAATGAATTGGAAAAAAGAGGTGCCCGTTAGAAGATCAAACGGGATGTTAAAATATAGATCTATATGCCTAGATCTACATAGTTTTTATTTAAAAAAAAAGACACCCCCTTATTGATTGTTTACTATCGTTACTCTCTCAGGATGATTACAGTGTCAATATCACAGTGTTGTTTATCTGTTGTTTTTTCTTCACCATATAAGTCCAAACAACGCAGATCTCAGTGATCTATTTATATCGTAACTTTCTAACTTACTATCATTTCCAACAATGGAATATAGATCAAGTTCTAGAATAGTTTTATTTCTGAATTGAAGCGTGTAATGTTACTTGATCAAAGCAACCTTTTTCTTGCATGCTCTCAGATGTAATTTAATACACAAGTAAGTAATTTATAACTAGATCTGCATTTTTTACTGCATATACCCCTCTCAGGTTTATAAAAGAATTGTAGGCACCTTAAGCTTTTGAAAAACTACTCAGTTGTTGTAAATTCACTTAAATAAACTTAAACAACAAGACAGGAGTGGGATAAAACATTAGGCTGACTGAAACGAATAGGTGCATACAATGAAGTGTTTTTGGCATGCTTTATTATTAATCTGTTTACTGTTTCAAAAGAGCTTATTTGGTCAATGGTTTGTGTTTATAAGGGCGACAATTTAACTGGCAAAGTTCAGTGGCTGGAAACAATTTTCACTGTGATCCCTGGGAGATCTAATCCCGGTTATACAGTAGCATATAATGTGCTTTTTTTATGTGTCTATCAATAATGAATGCAAGACCAATGCAAGTCGTATTAATTTTGCTGACTACAAAGTATGTATACCTGTTATTTCATGACTTTGTTATAAGTTTGTTTTTATATACCCTAATCAGCCAATGATAAATGTGAAGCATTAAAAAAATGAAACCATATTTAATTAACTTCTCATATTCACCAAAATTAAGCTATAAAGATCAACACAACAACAGTAATTATTTGATGAAAAAAAGATCAGATTATGATTAAATTATCTGAATGTCAATATTTGCTTATATTGTTATACGTAAATATTTCACTTGGCTGACTTGCTGCCTGAAGGTTTTTTTTCCACATATTTTTTGTTGATATGTAGTGTGTTTTCCTGTTAAAGGGCAAGATGATTCAGTATGATTATTTAAACAATCAGTTCACTCTTTGGTTTTTAAATGATTTCACAGGTTCTTTTGTGACATTGCAAAAATGAATGACATGAAAGCGCTATTGCAGCTTCTAATATGCCTAGGTTGGTCTTTGCAAGCTTGGTCAAGACCAGCTGATGTCATATCTTTCACTATAAACGAAAACAAAATAAACAACAGACCTATTATTGGTAAGTTTAATAAACTTGTAATGTATTATCCTGAAATCAAAGATATATATACTCATTATATAAGCAATATGCCATTTTAACTTACTGAATATGATATGTTTGTATGTTGTTAACTTCCGTGAATAGACATGTTGCCTTGACGGCAGAAAAGGAAAAAATTATGAAAAACATTAACACCTACTTTTTAAAATTATTATTATATATTATTATACATTCTCCCTTTGCGATGCTGAGTAGCGGTATATTTCTTGTGCAGTTCTACAAATAATACCTGGCATTTACATAAGATTTTTTTTTTAATCCTCTTAATCAGAAGAAAACAATTTGTAAAGCATAATTCCAACTCAAAGTCAAATTTTTCATTCCCTCTATATCAATGCGATACTAGGGTCTATCTTAACATTTTGTTTATGAACACATGCTTACCGTACATTTGTACACTTTTTAAACTTTTTTTTTAATTTTTAAGGAATTTTGACAGAGCCAGCAAGGTCAAATTATGGAGATGAATACATTCTGTCCAGCTATGTCAAGTATCTTGAAAGTGCAGGGGCAAGGGTTGTTCCCATAAGGTTAGACTCCAAAACTAACACATTTTCCCCCCAACTAGGGAAATTACATAAAAACATGTACTTCTGTTGATTTATGTAAGAAAAATTAAAAACTTAATCTAGGATGGTGGGGGTGGGGGGCTAAAGACATAATATTATTATACAAAGAAGCCTTAATTTCATATAGTTTGTGCACATTATGTTGTATTGTAGATCATATTAGGGGAAAAATGTGGCCTATTTGCCTTTTTTCTTTTCCTTCTTGGAAGTATTTTGTTTGCTTGCTTCGATTTGTCCTTAATCAGCAACTAGACTATCTCATGGACAAATCTCTAGACTAATGTCTAAATATTTTCTTGCTGCCATACAGATACATGGCGTGGATGCCAAGACCTATACAAATATCAATTTATAATTTCTATTGGTTTTTTTAATCTTCAACAGAGGCAAGCAAGCACCAGAGTATTACAGAAATCTATTCAAGAAAATTAACGGGTAAACAATCCCTATCATACCATCATAAACCTTATTGAGGGGCCAGCTCTTTGTTAATTAATTTGTATTATTTTAATATTTATTTCTGCCAAAAAACTTTTTTTTTACTAGAAAATGGTAAAAACGTTTACGGCAAACAATTTTAACTCTTTGGAATTTACATCCTTTTGAAATGGTAAGAATGTATTCGTTAGAATTTTTTTGATAATTAAAAAAAAAGTGTAAAAATTTTTTTTTTTTAAAGACATATCCACAGTTTCAAAGTCATTTAAAATGCATTCTTTTCTGCTAAAATTTGGAATTTTCATGAACTATCGCATTCTTTTGCTAAAGAATGGCTAAAACATATCTCCACCGAGTCAAAGTCCCGATCGAATCCAAAGTATATGTGCATTCTACTGTTTTGAATAAAGCATTGTTCTGAATGTCAATCACATGATATCTTGTTTTTGGACTTGTTTAAAGGTGATAGTTGATAACATATATATTATACTAGTGAACTTTTTTTTCTTCTTTCAAATACTTGAATGAACAGTTTCCCTTTAAAATGTTGGATGTTAAGAAACCAACTCACTCACTTTTATACTAAAAGTCTTCCATAAGAGATCTTCATTCAATTATTGTTTCCCAAGCTCTGTCTACCTATGCTTCAATCATCACTTGGGTATTATTGTGATTAGATCATAATATGAGCTTAGAGTTTGTTTGTTTTTCAATTTCTTTCGATCTCTTTTCCTTCAGAGTTTTATTTCCTGGAGGTGCTGCTAATATCACTCAAGGACCTTACTTTGAATCTGGGAAAGCTTTGTATGAATTAGCCTTGGAGGTAACTGCTTCTTTTCTTAAATTCTCTTTTTATATTGTTCAATGCTTATCACATAATTTGGGGTAGCTTATATGGTTGAACATGTAGTTTGTCATCAGGAGGTGCCACGTGTGGCAACATATACAATTGTCAGGCCTTACTCTTAGGACCCATTCATGGGATAGCCTATTGCTGTGGGTGGATTAAGAAATTAACCAACAAACTATCACAAATTAAATATTTCAACTAGATATTAATTATTTAATATTCAGTTACTGTGTTACACGTTTATGTCTCATCACATAAAAGTCTATACCAACGGCTATTTATTTTCTTGTATGTTTCAAAATCTATATAGCCTCTTCAAATATATAACAACTACATCATATAATTCCCAATATTAAGTTCCACTTCATGGTTGTTTAAAATAAAATAAGGTTAATGGATTTTTTTCTTAATTATTACAGTCATTGTAAATCAAATTCATTTAGTATTGTATTTTTCATTTGGTAAAGAGTCATAGATTTTGTGAAACCTAATTTCTTTTGTTCTACTTACGTCTATGACTGTAAGCACTATTTTTATGTTTGTTTGTACGTTTCATTTGACAAAAGTTTCTGTTTCTGAATAAAATTCTAATCAGTTCAATTGAATTTATATATCAGTCTGACAAAAACAACAAAGAACAACCAAATAACTGTCTTTATTTCCATTGAAAAAAGAATGTTTTCCCTACAAATTCACATATATTGTATAAGTTGATTATTTGTATGAATTTCTTGCCAGGCCAATGACCAGGGCGACTATTTCCCTATCTGGGGAACTTGTCTTGGCCTGGAACTTCTCACTGTGCTCACGGCAAAGAAATGGAACCTGGCAAACACAGACTCAGAGAATCTCACCTTGCCCCTTACTCTGGGGAACTTGTCTTGGCCTGGAACTTCTCACTGTGCTCACGGCAAAGAAATGGAACCTGGCAAACACAGACTCAGAGAATCTCACCTTGCCCCTTACTCTGGCAGCAGGTAGTCTATTCATTCGCCTGTGAAGTGTTAGAAATTGAAAAAATCGTAACTAACACACTGCCTCTCATCGAGGAGGCTAAGTTGAATATTGACCAGATTTGTGTATATTGAAAAATAAGGCAGAAGAAGACAATGTCAAAGAGATTAGTAGGAATAAAATAAGTCTTTAGCTTTTAAAATATTCAGCCAGGGCGATGAGGATTCAAACTGTGGCAAATTTTGTCAATGAAATATCTTATCTTAAAATCTTCAATAAAAAAGAACAACAACATAAAATGCTTCTTTTCCTATGAAAGTAAATGAAAAGAAATGTGATACTGTTTAAAACTATATTATATGTTTTTATTTATTGATAACTTCAATTTATTAATAATATATTGTACACATGCTTTGATAAGAAATAAAAAATATTTTTTATTTCCTTCTCATTTACCAGGTTATGAAGACAGTCGGATTTTTGAAAACATGCCTAATAATATCTTGAACTATTTGCGCTGGGAGCCTGTCACTCAAAACAACCACCAGTACAGTATTCTTGTCAAGGTGACATGAGCACTTTATTTCTTTTTCTTTTTTTATTTGTTTTGTTTTGAATTTTGCATTGGCATCCTCAGGTTAAAAAAAAAGAGTAAATCTGAATAACACAGCTTTCAATTGTGAAAAATACCCATTTCATTTTTTTTTTAAAGGAAATTAAATCTTTTCTCAGTTAATTATACTTTTCTAACTTTTCAATGTCATTGTATTAGTTGACAGTCAAGTTATGAATTTTATTTATTTCTAAACTTTATAAAGTCAATTTTATACTTATTACTGGCAACAATATATTTTTGATGAAATACCTTTTTCTCTCTAAAAACAAAATAGGATTTCAAAGCCATCTCAGAATTATCTAACTTTTACAAGATTCTTGCCACCAATCATGGCAGAGACAATCTGGAGTTTGTATCTCTCATGGAAGGTAAGAAGCTTTTTTTTTTCTTTCACTCAGTTTCATGTCTATATGTGTGGTGGCTATTTAGTACTTGAGTCTTGGGGGGAGAGAGAGAGAACAAAGGACTTGAACAAGGAATTGTATGAAGATACCATGCGTGAATGGTCAACTCCTTCTTCCTGATCAGTGCAATAACCATGATTTGCAATCTAGAGCAGCCAGATATTCACAACTGCATGTCAAACTCTTTGAGTTCCCTGCCCATAGACTAACAATTGCGGGGAGATGGCGATGGTGAAAGAAAGATTGATTGTTTGATTTTGATTGGATGGCGTACCAATGTTTTCTCACGTCTGCAGCAGTGTACAACTACACATCTTTTCACAGTCTTGGATTACTATAAAAACGGTCAATGCGCTTGTTAAGGGAAAAGAATTTAATTTGAGGAAATGAACATACGGCCATACGATTGGATATTGCGTTCAGACTTGAATCTTTACATGTTGGTGTTCTTCTGCTTTTTGGTTGTTTTTTTTTGTCACTATACCTTCAAATGATCTGTCAGTACATTAAGCTGATAAGTTTTGTGATTGTGAATGGTTGTTTGGTGCAAAGTTTTTAATATCATTTAGTTGAGTGAGCTGTGCTCAAGAATATAGCCTTAGTGAGCTGTGCTCAAGAATATAGCCTTAGTTCAGAAAAAACTTGCACCTGAATAATCCTTTTCTGAACAATTACCACAGCAACGTGTCCAAGCTTTGAGGAAATTCACATTTTACGATGAGTGTTAGGCTATAAGATATCAATACTGCCTGGCACTTATTAACCTGCTCTTTAATCTAAATCTGTTTCTCTCCATCACCTTATAATATTATAATGTACATCTATATAGATAGATAGATAGATAGATCGGAAGAGATGGTAATCAGTACTTAACATTTAGCTTTAATATATGATTCAAAATTGTTTGTAAACTTCAGTGGAAAACTCAAATTCAAATTTATGAGTAATGTCTTAAAAGATAGAACTAAGAAAAGTTAAATAACAATAGGTGGACAAAATAGTGATGAAAAATGAAGAAAACTTTCCCAACAATATCGTTGTTTCAATATAGGCATTTTCTTTGTGGCTGCATTGTTTCCCTCTTCTCTTTGTACGCACACTGTTTAACTTTTACTTTGGACAGTAAATGGCATTACTTACTTTTTGAGGAATAGTACTTCCGTAGGATTTTTTGATGTGGTATTAAAGAATCTAGATTTAATCGACATCAAATTAAGAAAAATGAAGCATAAAGACTCACCTAATCTCTTGCAAAATGAAGTTTATGAAGTACATGTATTTGAATTATCAAACCTTATTTTTTTTATAGGCTTCTAGTGTGTTGCATGAAGCATAATTATGGTTACCTTCACCCATGTCTTTAAAAAAAAATCATGCAA
>RQTK01000234.1:323224-397802 GCA_003991915.1 Elysia chlorotica | reverse complement strand
ANNNTNNANNNNTTNCNTTNNTTNTNNNANNGGNNTTTNNTAAAAATATTCTTGTCTANTAAATTTTTTTGTAAAGCCTTAAGTTAGTACATAAAATTTGTATGTTCTTTCTGAAGCATTCTGAAGTTATTAGATGTTGATTATTATGCTAAGTTAAATCTAAAAGCTTGGCAAATATTTATTTTGATTGAAACTTAATGCTTTAAATATTATCTTTGATTTTCAGCATACCACTATCCCATTTATGCATCCCAATGGCACCCAGAGAAGAATGTGTTTAAATGGAGTACAGGAAAGGCCGTTAATCATGACTTTCATGCAATCAGGGTCACACAGTACATGGCCAACTTTTTTGTCAACGAAGGTAATAAGCGAATTTTTACTATCTTTAGCTCTGTTTTTAATTTTATGGTTTGAACTTTTTTTTTATTTTGCTTATACAATCTATGTATACCTCAAGAACTTTTAATTGTGTGTGTGCATGGCATCTTCAAATTTGAGCTCTTGCCATTTTTGTTTCGGAAAGGGGTAGCTTAGTTGGTAGAAAGTGTGACTTCTAATCACGACGACAAACTACCCAACTTCTAGTTCACCTGTAGGGCTGCCCAGCGAACACCCATTAACGACGCCCAAGGGGTCATGCATTGGTCAAACCAGGCCCTGCTGGCCACAAAATTTACCTGCACCCGCATCAATGCCAGAATTGATTATAGCAGGAATTAGCCCATTATAAACTGCAACGACCTACTTAAAGTATTAATAATTTTTAAATCAAAAAGTGTTGATCTAATAGATGAAGTTTCAAATTTTAATGTCATGAAAATTTTGTTTTTGATAACATAGTATGCACGAGAGAAATATACTATACAGAAAGAGTTTAAATGTATAAAATTACAACCAGTTTTTATATCTGTGCAAGTTCAGGATCAAAATAATGTAATAGCTCTTGGATAGAAAGATAGAGTATTACTTCAAGAACCAGTGGACATCAAAATTACTCCTATTCTCCCCGAGGTTACTTGCTGGCAATAAATCCATTACACCATCTGTTTAGCTCACAAATATTGAGGAGCCCTGGGTAACTAGAAGGGAGGTATCTTGATAACTGGTGTGGTAATTGGTACAGGATCTCTTGATCTTTCTAATAAAAAGCGGGAAAAGATACCACTCACACGTTGATACTCCAATTTATTGAATTAGTACTTTTCTGTTATTCTTTCTTCGTTCGCCTTCCTCGGCCTCTCTGTCTATCTTTCAATAATTTTAGCATTTAACAGTCCCCTTCACCGTTTCAGTAAACTTCATTCTTCATACTAATACACATCCTAATTATTTACATACTATTCTTATGCGCATTGTCTTTCTTTCTATCTTTGCAAAAGTACAATGCAACAATTATTCCCTTAGCTCTCAGTGAAAAGCCATTCCAAAATTAAATCTTTTCATGAAACCCTCACAAGAATGTGACGTTTTGTTGTGATACTGTTTGGAACTGTATATAATATTTCAATTGACTGTTTTACAGCCAGCTCTTCCTCATCTATGTTATCTTGTGTAACAGGACGCGTATGGGACATGGCTAAATGCTTGGTCTATTGTTTGATCTTGCTGTGTGTTTTTGGTTGTTGTTGTTGTTGTTGTTGTTGAGTTGGTTTAATATCCAACATCAGCACTATATAGGCTATACTGTGGACAGGCCCCAAGACTGACGTCTGACAATTTTATGAGCTGCCACACACGAGACAGGATGGGGATACCATGACTCCTGTCTCAGCCGGCACATTAAACTGACACCGACCCAACCAGTAGGGAGCGCTATTGCCAGGGCTAGGATCCAGACCGATGTTCTAGCCCCTCATGTGTTTTTGGTAACCATGTAGATTATTTCTTTTATTAATTCTTTTTATACGTTTTCAACAAGATAACGATGGCAGTGGTTGTCGATAAATTTGCCACCATGATAGTCTTGTTTGACTATATTGTGTCTGTCTATTTCTGACTGTAGAGCTTTCGTAGCTGGTTTTCTGGTTTTATTTCTGTGCTCTTTTATGTTTAGCAACTTATTTTTTATGTACTGCTTCTATTCAATAAGATGCACAATTAATTTGAGAGCTAACTAAATACATGATTAGTTGTTTGACATTTCTAGATTTTAGAATTCTCCATTTGATCAATGCCTCCGCTGCAAATAGTATTTCAGTGTATGTAATAATTGATTTAAAAGTGTTTCTTTTTAGTTGTTTTCTCTTTTCTCACTCTAGCTCGCAAAAACAATCATCATTTTGATTCACCTGACGAAGAGGCCAAAGAAATGATTGAAAATGACTTGAGAGTATTCATCCCTGATCATGAATTTAGTGAGGAATATTATTTTAACGACACACAGACAAGATCATCTCTATTGGCTGTTTAGACAATAGTTATGGTTTTTTCCTCATCTACTTGAGAGAATTTCACGATATATGCAACTACATGATTGTCTTAAGATCTTTTTTTTTCTCTAACTCATCAAAGATCTATTTCCTAAGTCATTTTTAAACTTTTTTTTCAATGTGTAGTCAGAGACTATTATTGTTGTTTTTATGTGTGGCAAAGGTAACCATGTAATGGTTAAATAATAATTACATGCAGAGACAGATCATGAGTTTTCGCTCACTGGAGACTTCTTTTGGTTGGAACAGAGTCAACCGTTCACAAAGGTAAAAAATTCTTTAAGCTCAGGCACAGCACATGGATAGCACTTTCTTTTACTATATCAAAAATAATCTATTATTGCTCTTAGTGCCTTCATAATAAATATTTAATCAATATTTTTTCTTTTAAACAACGCAAAGTAGGTCTAGATTTTAAAATAATTATGTTATGTTTCACTGCTTTGTGACTGGGCTTGTCAGAGATATGCATACGTTTTATCAAACTTCTTGATAGTGACCCAGTCAACATGCTTACTTATATATTATATATACCAATTTTTTACTATGCAAAGGAATTAGAATTATACATATTTTAAGCTTCCCTCGGTATTTTCTTATTTAAAGTTTTAGAAATGCTTTACGTGAAAAAAATCCATAATTTTTATATTAATTTTCCAACATTGATGTCTAATACATGATAAGTCAATGGTGCCATTTTGTTGTATACATAAATGTGTCATTTGATAGGAACTCAAGTAAACCAGATACGCTTAGGTCTAATTAGACCTGCATGTGTGCCCATGGTTGTCCGATATTTGTGTTTTATCATTCAAATGTTAACATTCACGAATTATGGTATTCAATTTTTTCAGGAATGTTTTTTTTTTTTTATATTCTGACTTGATTGAACTTTTAAAAGTTCTTTGTTAAGCAATAATTAAATGAGTCAATCTCAACTAAAAATTGATTGAGTTAACCCTAAGATTGATGGAAAAAAATTGGGTACCATTGTTTTTCAGTTATTCACATGACATTTGCCTACTACATGTACTATCACAGATGTTTTAACTTTTAAGATTGAATTTTATCATATATATATATATATATATATATAAGACATTGTATAATATTATGTATGCTCTGGCTTTATTTATGAATGAGACATGTGTGATATAAAGCATTGCATTAAGTGATACGTGCATTGGGCATGTAAAATAATGTGAAATGATCAACATTGCACTAAAAATTATGATTTAGCCATTTAAAAAAAATATTTATTAGGTCAATCCATTCCAAACTTACTTAATCCCTTCTTACATTATATGGCAATCATTTTTATTGAAGCAACAAAAGAAAATGTTGCTGTTGTCACAAAGCTGAAGCATTATCTTACAAAACAATATAAATACTAGCATATTTTTATATTACTTGAATTTTTACTTTTTTACTCATTTACTTCAGTCCACTATCAGTTCTATGTACTAGAATCCAATTATGTATTATGTTTTAATTATTCATGAAAAAAGAAAGATGCTGATGTTATAACTTACCAATTGGTTTTGCTTTTTTATTGTGCCTTTTAAAATATAAAAGACAGTTTGTCCTTTCATTTTAAATCAAATGTTATGGTCACATTGCTTCTATGTTTGCTTATTTTATAATAAAGTGGAAAAATTAAGGCCAGTGTTATTGTTGTATATCACTTTCATCTTCAGTATCATCTAAAGTTTACTTTCATTTTCATCTGATCCTCAATGTATGATGTTTGTATGAAGGTCACCTATTAAAAAATGTTATTTCGGAACTGAATCGTGCCTCCAGTTTTAAAACTCAAAGCTGACCCCATGTAGGTAACTCATTCAAATATTGGTCAGGGCTTTCTTGCAGATGGGAGAAAGTCAGATTCTTCTAAATTACATACACTCTACCTGCTTATATATTTTTTGGCATTTCCATTTGTAACAGCTTCCGTAACTGCCTGTGATCTTTGAGGTTGAAATGAAATAGCATCAGAAGAAAAAACAAACAATTGCCTTCCTCATAAACAAATGCATTTAGAAACAATATAACTCATGCATAGTTCCAATAGAAGCAATATTGAAAGCTTAAGTGATAACAATTTCACGAATTGAAGACTTTCTTTTCTTCCCAAAATATTTAAAGTTAGAAATAATCCCCAATAGATTCCCATCAGACATTTGCCTGTAGACAAAAGGATAAAAAAGTGAATTGGTTTAAATTTTGCAGCTCCTATTCCTTATTCATTTCTTCTGGAGTAAAATATAATTTTATTTTCCACACTCAGTAGGCTTTGAATATTCAAAGATAAAAAATATGATGTAACTTGTTAAAAAGTTTCCTGACAAAGAACAAAAAAACCCACTCGTTGTTGGCTTTTATTAAAACTTTATTTATCACACATGAATGTGTTTTAACAATCAATATTCAGAAGTTTAAAGGTAACATTAAAGCATTTAATTTTGGAAGCTTAGCTTCCTATTCATTTACATGAACAATAGCACCATTATCATAAACTAAAGTACACTTTACCTGTTGATACTCTTCCTGAACAACAATTTTATGTTTTATTTCAAGGATATCAGATCCTTATAGTTATACATTAATTTGATCAAATAAGATTAAGAAAAATCAATACTGATACCAAAGGATCTCATAGATGAAGAAAATAGGAATTTAATTAGTACAATGAACTACATGTACATGTATTTCCTATGACTTGTATGAGTATGATTTCCTTTTGTTTTGATGATTTAATGAGAGTGATTATATAGGACTCAGGCCTCGAAGTGAACCGAGAAATCGGGAAAAATCTGTGAATTTTGTTTCACGAATTGACTTTATTCAATATTTACGAAAACGGGAAAAATACTGTGGAAAATGTTCATGGACGAAAATTTTAAGCTTTACATCGGTATTTTATCAGTGGACAGTACTACAAAAATTCGTGTTTAGTTTGTGCGCCCAACCGACTATCAACGAAAAGGTACTCAATACAACTAATCAGACGACCTCGTAAAGACATCTATCTTATCGCTTTATTGTTCAATACTACTCTGACCAAAGGCCCTCAGAATGCCTCAGATTCGGTTATTTCGTTCATAAAACACAACCAAGGTTGTTATAATGTAAGAATCCATTGACGCTCATCAAGACATCCACATTATCATATAAAAAAACATAGAAGTGTATCGATTTCAAATTTAAATCGAACATGTGCAGTTTGAAAACTTTTCTATTCAACTTTCTTTTTCTCATGTTTTTGCTTTATAGAACCTATTCAAGTCTGTTTCGTTTCTTCAGCTGTAAGTTGCTTGGAACCCGCTTTCTCAAATTTCTTTTATCTCTTTCTTGATGATTGTCTGTCCTTTAGATTGTACTCTTAGTCTCCATCTGATCAAGGTTCATAAAATTTGATCCCAATTTACCTGGATTCTCTCAACCATAAAATTATAGTTATAGATCTAAGCCAGGATTGCCAGGTGTTTTTTCCACTTGGGTGCCAGGAAAGTGACAGATTGTAATGTCTACTACAAAACATTGGGACTATGGATAGGCTTAGCCACTATCGACACTTGAGATGTTTTGATAACTTATCACCAGCATCACCAGTTATGGCTCACAATATAGCAGCATAGATGTTCACTCTACATACTTTTAATAATATTGCAACTTTCAATGGTTTGGCTTACCTACATCTTAAGATTGGTTGGTAATCCTTTTCTTCCATCAAGTTGTCCCTTCTCTACATCGACATTTATTGTATCAAATAATTACATCCCATTACTCATTCAGGTCTAGACAATGCTTTTGTCAAAACCTAGTGGTAATGTTTTGTTTTTTTATTCAATTTGATACATATAAAACAAATTAAAATGATGATAGTCTGGTCAGTGGTCTTCTCGACACTATCGTAACATTTTTACTAACAACAAAAGATGTATGGGAGTTAGAAGAATGACGCAACAATCTCAGCTGCATCAACCAAGGACTCGCTTGAACTTCTACACAGATTTGCTGTATTGTGTTTGTTGATCATTTTGGTGGATGTTTTGAAGCTTCTACAGCCCTTGTTCCTGATTTTAAAATGGGATCTGATTCGTATTATGGCATCCAAACAAACCACACCAATACGATTCCTTGCCTTAGCTTTTATCGGAGTGACCATTGAGAAAATTCTCTTCAAACATTGCGTTGCTGTGTGGTATTGCCAAAGCTTGCTGGGCATAATTTGAAAGTGTTTTGAAAGATGCTGACTTTCTGACACAACTCCAAAACTCAATTGTATCTTCTGGAATACCTCCTTGAAATCTTGCGTTCTCCTTAGCCACCCAGTCAACCAACGTTATCCTCCTGTACTCCTCTTCGGCCGCATTGATGTCACCAAAAGAGGTGGAAAAAGGAAAGCTCACTGAACTTTGGCTTTAATGCTTAATCAGAACATTATTAAGGCTTGACAGTTTGAGTTTTTTTAACACGTCTTTGTTCGAGAGCAGTCATTTTTCAACTTGAAAGCATGCTTCTATTAACATCTTGTGACATCTTTTTTGTTCTCAAGAAGCCGTTCTTCTTCCCTCTCTCAAGCTGACTGGATCAAAGTTTCCGTTAACTTTTTACACCCAAATTCAAACTTTGCACCAAAGTCACAAGAAGCAATATCTATCAAGTATCATCGACTCGAAACAGTATACTCGGTTGTAGAGACTTGTGTGATGGAGGTCAAGCTCTTCAAGCATTTGATGCGGATCCAGAGTGTTTGCCTGGAATGTTGCATTTACTTTCTCAAAGTCTTGTGCGACTGGTGTTGTGAAATGCAGAAGCAAGTAGTTAGTCCTGTCTTGTAGCATTTCCTTCAATAGCCTAGCCTTAAAACGGGCATCAGGTTGAGTCTTCAATGCTTTTTCTGCAACTGTGAAGTATGCTAAAAGCTCATCGTAGTTTGTCAAAACATTGTTCATGATTTTGCCACATACAAGCCTGAGAGATTTTGAAATGGAGTAGCAACAGATGTACCGCTTTCAAGACCCATGTCTGCATTCATTGTGTTGAAAATGGCTTAAAAAGACTCTCTGCAAACATTGCCGTGGCTAAACAAAGCAGGTCCTTCTTTCCACAAAAAACTCAAATTTGAAGGCAGTTCTGCAAAAGCATGCTACACACAAAGAGCTAATGAATGGCATATGCATTTCAGTTGAATGCAGTGGGGGGCTCTTTCCTTCAGTCTTGTCCAAACACTGTTGCTATTCCCAACCATAACTGTTGCTCAGTGACTTAAAAACCTGATGCAGTTTTTAAGCAGCAAACCGAAAGCGTTTAGTTCTTTCTCCATCACCCCATAGGGTGTTTCCGCATTGGCTTCCATCACAGGCACAAGAGACAAAAAATCTGTAACAATGCCTTCTTCCACATTGTCATTAAAGTATGCTACAACAATACAGAGCATTTTCTCAAAAGAAACATCCGTCATAGATTCGTCTATTGCAATCACAAATTTTCTTTTCCTGAAGCTGTTCATTTAGATCTTCTTTTCTAGAATCTGCAATACATTCTTATATGATTGCTCCACATTCAGTGCAATGGAACTGCACCTCCTCTAGATTGCTGCCTTTGCCATGCAGAGTGATAATTTCTCTTAAATGATCCATTTTCATGATGGAACAATGGCATGCCACAACAGCGAATAGCTTGATTTCGGCTGCCTTTGTAGCATCACTGGTTGTGCTTCTGGGCTTACAAACAATGCTTCTAGTCAGAGTATTTTCGCGCTGAAATTGTTGTTGATGCTACGTGCTTTCCTCATGCCTCTTTATAAGACTCAGTCGAGACAACATTTTCACGGAACACAACTTGCAAAACGCTATTGTTCCATTTGAAAACGGTTTTAACCACGAGTACGTTGTCTCCCAAGAATAAGTCCTGGTGTTGTCGTAATGCTTAGGTGTGCTTAGAAATCTCACACAATCTAGCTAGACTTAGATACAGACCTGCAAAGAGAATCTTTATTATAGCCAGGAATTGAAAAAACTGTTTTCGGCAATAACAATTTTCAAAGTTTGAGCGGCAACCAACAACAGATCCAATAATCAGTGGGGCAATGGGCTAAGCTAGGCTACGCTAGGGGTCGGGTGGTACTATTTCGGACAGGATGAATTTCGACCAAACTTTTGCTCTGTTTGAAAGCCTCTGTATTAAATATACCACCACCCCTAATTTGCTTTCATTTGGAATGGAATAGCCCATTAACGATTGTATTGAAAGAACCAATATCCAATAGTTTAGCTCTATTATTTTGTGGGATCAGCGGAAAGGGGCCTTTGTGTTTCACCATTCTTTTCTCTTAAAAAATTCATTGAAAGATCACTACAATGATAAAATAACCACAACAAACCAAACCAAAATACATTGTTGATATACCTCTGCATACTCTAAATTTTAACTATTTGTTATTTTAAAATCTCTGGGCTGCTCAATTTTTTGTTACGATTTAAATTAAAAAACATACAATATATTTTATTTGGGGACGTAATTGCACCAATAAAAAAACAGGGGATGGAGAACTTCCACCACACTGTTTGATAAATTTCGACCACAACATGGTTTATTTTCGTACAGTGTTTTATGTGTGGGGAAGTTCTGCCCTTTTAGAAAATAATGTTAACTTTTTCATAGTATTAATTTAGAACAACAATTTTATGTTTCTTTCAAGGATATCAAATCCTTATACATCTGATCAAATAAGATTAAGAAAAATAAATACTGATGCAAAAGAAGTAATAGAGAAAGAAAACAGGAATTTAATTAGTACAATGAACTACATGTATTTACTATGATTTGCTTTTGTTTTGGTCATTTAATGAGAGTGATTATTTTATAGGTGCAAAGTTTTATTATCAAATGTATTCCAAGTCATCAAGTTAAAAAAATATATTTAATGTAGAATTTAGAAAAAAAACTGTCCATATGGATCATCCTCTCATCTCTGATTCTTCTACAATTATGCATATCATTGAAAAAATAAAACTCAGAAAAGCACAAGGCTAGGATAAACATTCCCTTTTACTGAAACCCTGCCCGTATAAATGTGGAGTTGCAAACGTTCAAATGAAAAAAAAAGAAAATAAATTGGTATTGTTACAATCCATAAATACTACATTGGTGATGTTTAGTGCCTCAACAATTTTAAAATTTCTAGTCTACTTTCTTCTGTGAGCCCGCAGCCGTCTGAGGCTCTACCCACGGGTATATGAGTTTTCCTGTTGCCAAATGGGTCACAAACTCCATCCACGTGAGACCTGTCTTAGGGAACGGTCTGAAGAAAGTCTGAGTTATCTGCAGCAGATCTTGAAGTGGTATTTGGCATGTCTGAGAATGTTTAGAAAAAAACAAAACAACCTCATTATCATTTTAAGGGCATTGTATGTTATTTCTTCAATCCAAGTCTACTTGATCATGCCACAATGGACATCTAAACTGTTATTGCTCACTGCATGTTTTTCTCTTGAATGATTGGCAACATACTAGAGAGCGCCTGTAAAAGCAAGAGGAATATTAAAAAAAAAAGTTCAATAAAGTCACTTTCATTTCTAAAAATATCAAAAGTATCATGAAAGAAAATCATATAAAAACTTTCTTGCGATGCATAATATTAAACATTGTTTCAAAACTTATTGTGAAGCATCAAGATGACGGATGCTTAGGAAAGAACTGGATCTGACAACATGAAACCATGGCTGTAGAATGAAACCCAAGAAAATAAATAGAGAAACCCTATATCTGTGTCAAGAGAAAAAAAATCTGATTTTCTTAAAAACACCCTTTGCAGCTCATCTTTTGTTTATAATTAATAAAAAAATATCCAAAGAAACAATCTTAAATTGTCAAGATTTCAATTTAGGAGGAAAGAAATAATAAGTAAGTTAACCTCTTCTCATCACACCACACACTTGTGCCCGTTGATATGCTCTTATGCCAGCACATCTTTGCATCAAACTGCACACCTTCAATTTCAAAATAATTAATATCAAAGCTTTTACCGTAAATTTTTGAAAATTCTCCAAAATCTTGCTCACACAGTGAATTAGACTTAACCCTTTGAGCCCTGATGTTCTGGCAGTATTTTGACTCAGTACCTATCTCTTTCAAACCAAACATTCAGACTAAAATAGGCGAATAGGTTTTTGCTTTATCTTATTAGAAACCAGTGTTATATATTAGGAAGAATAAAGAATGAAAAAACTTCTCTCATTAGTTATCTCAAAAGTAGCAAAAAAGACGTATGCCCAAATTGTAGCACTGTGATATGTGAAAGGCAAATTTGTAATACTACTCCCCTGTAACTACACTGTTGTGTAGTTGTTGAGTAAAGAAAGATAGAAGTACAAAAAAACAAAGTTTATCAGATATATTTTTTTAAAACCTTTTACCTGCATGTGAAGAATCAAACACTGTTTATCTGGCATGGCATGCTTCACTGCAAACCTAACATTGCCTGTGAGAAAATGAAAAATAAAATGAGTAAATACTTAAAAATTCTTCACTTATAAAAGTTTCAAAAATGAATATTGAGTGAAATTACTCCGTGTTGACAAGAATATCGCATAAAATAACTGATCACATGACGAATGAATGTGATGCCCATCCTTTATGCACCAAAGAGAATATATTTATCAAGATCCAAAGAGTTAAAAACGAATTGCAACATTTTTCATTTTAATTAAATTTCATAAGTTCCACCTCAATAATTTAAAAATAAAATAATAAAAAACGTTCACGTCATTTTCAGATGCAACATTGATAATGACATTATTTGATGCTTATATTTTCCTTTTTTTTCTATCAAAAGTAGGTAGCAATAATATTATTTACAAAATAATGGTAATGGTAAATCTTTACAAATTTCTTTGTAGTTTTAAGTAAATTCATTACATTTTTCATTCTTAAGATCATCACATTGATCTCTCTCATAGAAAAAAGAAATTGAAACATTGTACCAAGATGCACACATACATATGGCCTTTCAACGTTTTTCTTCTTAAAATCACACAAAAAGCTGCTCTATACATGTCAGGAGGCTAACAAACTACTAACAAACTTCTTTTTTTTAAACTCAGAACAGGAATTACTTTGTAAAAACTGAATTTTCTAGGTATTTCCTGAGAATGGTAAGTTTTCAGGTTTGACTGTTACATAATTATGTGACTTACCAGCAACCAATTTGGGGCGGAATATTTTCAACACGAAGGTGAACACTGGGACAACCATGATAACATCAAGAATATATGCAAGGCATCCTTGGAAGGTCAAAGCTGCCAATCTCAACTGAAAAGGAAAATTACTTTTTATTTGATAAGCTGAGTCATATGCAGAATAATTCAGGCACCTTAAAAATTAAAGATATACAATTCTTAGTGTGCCCTTTCCCTCCCTCCCTCCCTCCCTCTCTCTCTCTCTCTCTCTCTATCTCTCTCTCTCTCTCTCTCTCTCTCTCTCTCTCTTTACCTCTATCCATGTCTCTTTCCCCGTGTCTGCATCTCTCCTCTCTCCCTCTCTCTCTCTCTCTCTCTCTCTCTGCCTGCCTGTTTTTCTGTCTCCCCTCCCTCCCCCCACCTCTCCGATCTCTCCCCCAAAACAGTGAAATAAACTTACAAGAGTAAAAACTGCATAATACAACGCTGTTGTAGGCAGTAAAAAGAGAAGAACAGTGAAAAACAATGTGCCAACAAACAGCTGATCAGTACTGTAGACAGCAGAATCCACTCGAGAACGAAGCGCATTCCATTTCTTTCCACGAAAAAGTCGCCAAAGCGAGCCCATGGTGTATACTTGAAGGCTGAATATCCTATACGGAAAGAAAAAAAAATGTATAATTATGTTGTGATCTAGAAGAAAAAAAAAGAATGGAGGAATTTACTGAATTAGATAAAAGGTTAGAAAATATTTTTGTGTTGTATTCGATCCAAAAACCCTTCATCATCATATCAAGTATAAAATTTTGAAATATGTTAGCTTATTAAATGTTCTTAAATGAAAGAATAGAACTTCAAAGCAAAAAAAAAAAAAAGAAACAGTAAGTCAACAATGACTTTTAATGTTATTGTCCTATTTCTCTTTATAATTTTAGTTAGACTAACAAGAAATTGGATGAAATAAAGCTATTGAAACTATTCTTTACAAGCGGCTTGGGGTGCATTTTTTTTTAACCTCACCCATTGAAACTAAAGCCAATTTCATATTGATTCAACCTTTATCTTTTTTGTACAAAGAGATTCCCCTATTAATAACCTAGAGTCCGCCCGCCCTCTTTGTCGGTGGTGCGGTCTGGCTTGAAGGTCAGAGCAGCCGCCGTGTTGCGGGCTTGGCAGGTTTGACCTAGATCTAGATCGATACTTAAGACACTTTAGACCCATCTGAAACAGTGCAGTGTGCTTAGTTTTGTGTACGGTGGCATTATTTTTATTTAAGGGAATAGATTAAAATGAAAGGTATTATTTTATTATCATCAATACTATTGTTATAATTATTATTACTATTATTATTTGTGAAAAACAATGTGCCAACAAACAGCTGATCAGTACTGTAGACAGCAGAATCCACTCGAGAACGAAGCGCATTCCATTTCTTTCCACGAAAAAGGCGCCAAAGGGAGCCCATGGTGTATACTTGAAGGCTGAATATCCTATATGAAAAGAAGAAAAATAATAATTATACTGCAATCCAGAACAAAAAAGAAAAAAAAAAAGAATGGGGGAATTTTTTTCAGTAATAGAATTTAACTGAAATAAATAAAAGCTTAGAAAATATTATTGTGTAGTAACACTAGTAGTACAATAGCACTGTCGTAGTTCTAGTAATGGCGGTGGCTTTTCGTTCTTTGCAGGCCGAGTCACTTGACCTCGCTGCAGGCTACTGGTTTTGCAATGTTTAAAAAAAAAATCAATATTGGGAATTTGATTTCATAAAAATGTATTCCACTTTGTTGAAACACATGAGGCACATTCCACAAGCAGAAGCCTCACAGTGTCCTTTTGAAGTAATATACTTTTCTGTTTGCAGACTTTTGTTCTCTAAATGACTAGAATTGGCACACTGCTTAGCATTAATGGCCTGCCTGTGGGCACTATTGCTAAATGAGCTTAATTAAAACCTAAGGCAAAGCTCATAACTTCCGACCATCAAGATAACTCTTTGCAAAATCACAGAGCTCTTACTTTGCTGCGTACACATAGAAGCAATAAATGTGCAAGTTCTTACTTTGCTGCGTACACATAGAAGCAGTAAATGTGCAGGGTGAGCATCGAGAGCAGATCTCTCAGCAGGCAGAGCTGAGCCGAGATTCCCAACACACCGACGAAGGAGCAGTACCAGAGAAGGGAGGGCATCACACTGCGCAGGAGAGATAGGTAACCTGGAGTTGGTAGCACGGAACAAAGTTCAGAATGTAGAAACAATTTTGTTTAGAATGCATTCGATTATGCAACAGTTTAAAGAATAAGAGGTCATAACTATGGGAACCAGCTTTGGATAAACTTTGTGAAAAAAAAGTTGGTGCCTAATTAATGTGAACCCATTCTTGAAAAAAACAAGTTTGAGTTTTAGCACACTGCAAAACCACCAGCTGTACTCGTTGTTAAGATAAGAGATAAGATAAGATAAGCCTTTATTATCCCATTGGGAAATTTTCTTGGTCGTACAATAATACATTTGAGTTAATATCACAACACCAGTTGTACATGTGTGAGATAATAATAATGATAATAAAATAAAATAAGCGCTTTACATTCACATGTAAAATTGTTGGAATTATACACTGCCAAACATACATAATTTTTATTTAAAAACACATACCTCCTACAGCTAATATATTTGCAAGTAAAAAAAATAATAGCATTATAACTACTTCTTACCAGTCCATAAGTAGATGTGGTAAATAAAGAAATGGCCTAGGAAGTTTGTCAGCTGTGCGTTGAGCTTAAGTCCCGCTGGCGCACCCATAAGCCACTGCACCAGGTCAGTGAGCTGACTCGCCACACCCTGAAACAAAGGTGACAATTAAACAATTTTTTTATAGAAAAAAGAAAAAAAAACACTTTAACCTCCAAAGCCTTTTAACTATAAATGCATTTTTATGTCAAAAAGTTAAGACTTTTGAGAAAAAACGTTCACTATCTTTTAATTGCATGAATATACGCTGTTTTGTATCTATTAATCTATTTTAAAACTTGATAGTATCACTTTGCAATAGCTTAGCAATATTTTTTTTTTCTTGTTCAATTTTTCAACAGACTATTTTTTAGACTCTAAAAAATTATTCAATCCTCTGGGGTTCACTTAGTCTACTAAGCAGAAAATCAACGTGCAAACACCTGCATCATATAATGTAATAACTCCCCCTAGAACTCTCTAAGTTCTTGTGTAAGTCATATTGAAAAAACAAAAACATTTTGTTCCCCTCTGTTTTCTCTATAAAAATAACAGGAATTGAATAATCAGAAATACATACAAGTTATATGCCTCCTTCAATTATGTTTTTAAGGATACATTGCTAATAAACAAGAGATAGTAATAGAGTATGGGAGTAAATTTTTAACAAAATAGATATCAAATTTTTGGATAAAAAAAAAATTGTAAATGCATAAAATTAACAGGAAAACAAGTTACTTACATCTGCCCAATCAAGAACAATTATGGCAGCCTGGTGGTGAACGCAATAGCTGGTGACTAAAACAATGGCGAACACACCCAGACATGAGTCAAAGAGTTGCTGGCTGTAGCAATTATAGAGTCTGAAAAAAACAACAACCCAGAAATTTTGTTCATGCACCATGCATTTGCTAATGTATGTCATTGATAACGCTACAGTGGGAAAAATAATATAAGATCCACCTTAAATTTTCTAACATTCATTGTGATGTGCTATTTAGTCACCAAGCCTAAAAGATGGGTTATTCAGATGCTCAATGAAGTAAATACATATATACTTAAAAGTTGCAAAAAGAGCTTATAAGCCTTTTGATTTGCAAGATCTTTATGTTAAAATATAAGAAATTAAAAATAAACTTGAAAAAAAAAAAATTTAAATTTCTCAGTGACACAAAACTTGTTTATTAAAGTCTGTTTGACATAAAAAAAACACAAGAAAAACAACTCATAGGTCCGTAAAAGCATTACAGAGAATAATTTTTATGCACATTCTCCTTTTCAAAGAGTCCTATTAAACATTATGGTACCGAAAAACACACAAGGGCTATGCAAAGAAAGAAAAAAATTATCAATGAAAAGAGAAATTGATTTGAACAACTCAATACTGCACAGAACAGGCACTGGGAAAAGGCAATATGTATTTGTAGAACTGGCGTGAAATGCAAAATACAAAGATAGGAAAGGAAAGAGACATTGTATTTTTATATTTTGCAGACATATACTTAATCAGCAACCTAGGAACAAACCTGCCTGCTGGCTTTCTGCATTATAAGATCATGTGCAGAGCAGACAGCAACACTGAATATCATAGAAGATAAAGTCTTGACAGTATTGGTAGAGAGGGTTTGCAAATCTTCTTTTGTCTTATAATACTATTCCAGTGTCAATTATTATCAACTTATAATGTACATATTTAATGGTTACACCCCCACATAAGCATGTTAATCTACAACCTGGACTGTATCTTTTTTTTTTTTTTTATGGCAGTAAAAGATCATTATTATGAATGCTTGACTAAGGGCATCTAAGAGTCTATTATTTGTAGTATTAACCACACATTTTAGTTACATTACCCAACCAACATCTCAACTCACAAAAAAATGTTCAAATTTTTGCTCTTGTCCAATTGAAGACACTGCTTGCATCTATCTATCTTGTCTTGCAAATACTGAAATGTGCATGGGGTATGCAATATCTTTGGCAATGGTGTGCAGCAGATTCTGATGCCTTGGAGTCTGGGAGTAAAAAAATGAAGTTAAAAGCTCATGAAAAATATAATTATGTGTAGGAAGATAAAGAAACACAACATATGCATTTATATATAAAAAAAAATGTAAAAAAAAGAAAAAAGAAAAAGAAGAAGAAGAAGAATGAAAGGCAAAAAATATTGTTCAAAGACAACTAAGAAGAAGAAGAAGAAGAAGAAGAAGAAGAAGAAGAAGAAGAAGAAGAAGAAGAAGAAGAAGAAGAAGAAGAAGAAGAAGAAGAAGAAGAAGAAGAAGAAGAAGAAGAAGAAGAAGAAGAAGAAGAAGAAGAAGAAGAAGAAGAAGATGATGATGATGATGATGATGATGATGATGATGATGATGATGATGATGATGATAATTATGATGTTAATGCTGATAAAAAGAAAGAATGACAAGAGAAAAAGAACATGGAAAGAATGAAAGGCAAAAAAATATTGTTCAAAGACAACTACATTTATTAATAATACAGGGAAAGATCTTTTCAAGTTAAACATTATAACTGCAAGAAACAATACAAAATGCATGTACATACCCAGTCTTTACAATTTTTTCCAAGACACTGAAAATCCAGACAAGAAATAGAGGAACACAAATATGGGTTTGTGGCTGGGACTGGGAGTGTTTTTTTGGCGCTGTGCTAAATAGTTTAACACATTTTGGGAGTGACAGTTTGCTGTAATGTGTGCTCAACATTTCTTCCAGTGAAACAAGAAAGTCTTGATGTCTCTGCCTAACTGGGATACTGGTACTCTTTTGGAGCTCCAAACCAGATTTTAAATCTGTTTTTGAATTCATGCTATTTATCACATTTTTTGTTATACATGTTACATCCCCATCTTTGCTCCCTTTCAGATCATCTTTGGTGCTTGGCCTGTTCAGGATATATGACTCCATCACTTCATCAGGATTAAACGTGATACAGACTGAAGGTTTTTGTTCAAGAGAACCGTTTGTGCCTAGTGCAAACAACATGCAGAGAGGTTTTCCTTCAACAACTTTTATGCTGACCCAAGTTTCTGACTGAATTTTCTCAGGTGAAATAGATATACCATACGTGTCTTGCCAGTAGCCGATAACTTTTACACCGTGGGGCTCAGGACTTGTGTCGCTAATTCCATGGATATAAACAAGACCATTGTCTGAATCGACATAGCCTGAAAGGTAACCTGGAGGCTCACTCCACATCTGCTGTGGTACAAAAACATTCCACTGACAATCTGGTTCCATTGGGATAACACCAGCACCTTTCAAAACAATTCCTGCAAATAAACAAAAAAATGGAAACTTTTGTAAAGAGGCTCAGTTGGAAGTAGAATGTCTGCAAAATGTATATTTTCAAAATGAAATACCTATATATAGAATGATCATTCAGTTTAAAAATCAATTTTGGCAAATTTAGAACAATTCTGATTTAGAGACAAATTAGGTCCTGACTCACAGTTGTAAGCATATATACAGCCAGACCCGCCGAATCAGAAAACCGGAAATCTGAAAAATCTGCGTAATTGGTAAAGATCCTGGGGAACGGAAGGTTTTCTATATAAAGTTATCGGGAAATATTACCCGCTTAATCAGGAAAAAAAAGTCCACACATCACTATTGAATGGATGTTTTAGGGCAGATTGATCGACAATTTTTTTTCTTGAGCAATGCCCCCATTTTACATGTTACGCATGAATAACCATCAAAATTAGGAAGGTGGATATGAGAATCTCGATTAGATCTAGTATAGAATCTGGAACACAGAATATCAAAATGGAAGATACCAGAGTTATGTTGGAATTCTCATACAAGAAGGAATTCTTAGTTTAGGGATATATATTGCAGCACCCTCAAGGGGCAACAGGAGCCTGGGGCCATATGTCCACATACAGTTCCTCAAAATGTTCAAATATTTTGGGAGAGGGCTCCAGTGATTTCACTGGGGTGCTGGTCCCAATGGAAGCATCAGGATGCCAGCGGGGGTTCGCTTCTGTGAGTTTACAGGAATGCTGTTGCAAGCTGGACCCAGTGGTCTCACTAGGATGCTGACACGTGTGAGCGAAAGTGAAATTATTGTACGAGTGGTGTAAAAGTGGAGTGAATCAAAATATCACCGTCTATGAAAGAGTATTTGAGAGGTAGGCTCCAGTGCTTTCATCAGGATGCCAAGAAAAAGTGGGAGTTTCGGGTAGTTTGGGATACCCAAAGGTACTGAAAGGAGTGTTATTGCAATGAAAGAGGGAGGAGTGTGGTGAAAGTGTATCATGAGTAGGTTGTGAATTGTGTTAGGCTTTCCTGGATGCCATAGCCTTGAGCAGTGTGATGTCAGTGAGTTGGGTGTGAGTGAAACTCTTTTCAAGGGCTATAGATTTAGTCAGTCTTGGAGAGTTTTTTGTCTTGAGTGGATAATAATAATAATAATAATAATAATAATAATAATAATAATTATTATTATTTATTGAGCGTTTTCCCTTCGCAGAGCTCAAAGCGCTTAACAACATTTTAAGCATAATCACAAAAGTGTTCAATAGAAACATTTACATACACAATTCCCTAAAATGACTTTTTTTTTTAAATTGCATAGAAATATAATAAAAGGCTCTCAAGGTTATACACAAATAATTGTTATAAATACATGTTATTAAAACTTAAGAAACAAGGATATTTTAAACACATTGATCTTAATTATAAACATTAATATAGATCTAGGGCCTAGATCTATCACAGAGTCAGAAATGGTTGAAATATTACGTAGCCTAAAGCTCGGATAAAAAGAGAGTAGCAAAAGAGGAAGAACAGCGTATGAGTTAAAACTAATACTAAGCCGGCTAAGTTATCTGTTATGTTACAGCATCATACTCACAGTGAATTCGATTGAATTTATGGATCATCATATATTTTGGGGGATATGGCATTGCCTTCGCTGTTCATGGAACATACATCTAGACCTTGCTTTTATTACTACTTTTTCTTTCTTGAGCAATGCCCCCATTTTACATGTTACGCATGAATAACCATCAAAATTAGGAAGGCCTGAATACAACAATCTCGATTAGATCTAGATCTATCATTTACCCTAAATATTATTATGCTACTCTGGCTTTTATCCAAATCAATACATCACACAACCACTCTGGTCACCCTAGATCTAGATCTAGAAAGAAGCATTGCTTAATTCACCGGCATGTAATCTAGATTGAGTCTCTAGTACCGGTAACAGTAACAGTTCCCTATCTTCTTGACTTCTTTTTCACTGCTACTGAAGTTCTACAGGAACATGTTTCGCATTTCGTTCGGCTCTCGGTGATCAACATTGAATCTTAGTTTTGTATGTTGTTATTTTTTTGCCAAACCGGAACTAATATGTTTCTTAGATACGGCGTCTAATGGCTGTTCATTAGCCTAAACTTATCTTTAATGGTTGAAAAAAGTTAAAAGGTATGGCGATAGCGTTATTTCATTTAAAACGAAATTATATTTACAAGTAAACTTGAGGTACATCACACTCTATGTTAATTTTCTTCACCGGACATCGAACTTATATTTACTGGAAATAAATAAGCTCATATCGGGTGATAATGATAGAAAAGTGTGCCAATTTTTCAATGGAAATAACTCCACACTATCATAAAAATAGAACTGTTTCACAATGAGTCTGATATTTTTTATAAGCAATATAAAGTTTTAACTAAAATCATTTAAAAAACAGAAACAGGTGGCTACATTTCCTATTTGTTGAGACTATGTAGTTTTCAAGGGGAAGAGTTATTTTTAATGTTTATTTAATAGCCTTATACTAACATTTTTGTCTTTACCATATTTTATACACACTCATAATTTTTCTTATGTGTTAAGGTGCCAAAATGAGTCGTTTGTATGACACAGTTGAGCCGTCTGTGGTAGACGAGGAAATGCTTCAAAAAGCAGTGGAGGAGCAGGGACCCAAAGATGAAGCAGGAAAGATTGCTAAGAGAGAAGGAATAAACTTTTCAGATGTTCTTTCACTCCGTCTTGATTTTAAGAGTAAGTATACCTATTTGAGTAACAAGCTGTTTTAAGCAATTTGTAAGGGCAATTCATATAGAAAAATGATCATATGAAAAAAAAAATGAATGTTTACATTAGAAATAAAAGTGAAGTCAAATGGTTGGGGAAAATTTCATACTATTTTGTATGTCTAATTTGTCTTGTAAGTGGCAGAAAGTGAGATCATTTTGAGACTTAATATAGTTTTGGGACTTGTCATATCGGAATTTCCTTGGGAACCTAGGAGTTGATACAATAAGAGAGAGCTTGGCTTTCCATGACCAAAGACCCAAGCTTACATGAACTATAACATGGTTTAATTAGTTTTGCTTTTGTCGACTTGACATACATTGTGAATACTTTTTTACTTTTCATGTAGCCTTTCAGTGTCATAGAATTTCAGTTTTTAAAAAGTATACATAAAAATAATCAAGAAATGTATTAATTTAACAAAAACATAAATGTTCATTAGGATAAAATCTATAAACATTTTTTAAACTATGTTCTTTTTTTTAAATTTATTCCTCAGATATTCTAAAAATAGATAATCTCTGGGAATTCACAGCCCTTACAAAGCTTCAACTAGACAACAACATAATAGAGAAGATAGAAGGGCTCGATTCTCTTGTCAACTTAGTCTGGTTAGGTGAGTCATTATTATCTTCAAGAGACCGAGTCATTTTTTAATAAACATTTTCATTATTCTTCCATCATGCTCAATTATTTTTTAGATTGTTATCGCAGTACGTATAAAATTGAACGGCTGGAAAATACGATACAACACCAAAAAAAAATCCAGAAATATTGCAGAAAGTTTTTTTTTTTAAACTCTTATTGTATAAAAAGTGATAAGTTATCTTTGACTACTTCAGAGTCTACATAATTGTCCCACTGAAATCCTGCTATGGCATTTATTTTTCTGATGACTACATCTCGATTCGCATTAATACAATTTTTTTGTTTTAAATTTACTAATATATTGCTCATTTCAGATCTTTCGTTCAACAACATTGAGGTTATTGAAGGATTAAGCAACCTGAAAAAGTTGAATGATTTGACCCTATACAATAACCGCATCAGCAAAATTGAGAATATTGAGGCTTTGAAGCAGCTTCATGTTTTTTCCATTGGCAACAATGAGATTAAGGAGTACAAAGATGTAAGATAATAGATTAAAGGGCATGTTTGATTTAACTTTTTATCTGTTGGGAGAAAACCTTAAAGGTGACTTTAATCTAAATTTATAACAAAGTAAAACAAATCTGCAGATGTTTTTGTTTTATTTTTACTTGCTTCTGTGCATGTATGTCTGTAACAGGATTTAATATGTAACCAGCTGTAACTTATTTATTTAAATTGTGTCAAATCACTATCATTACACACATTATTTCTATTTTTTTTTCTTTTCACCCACTTGAGTGCTCAGGTAAATTTTTTAAAATGGTACTCCCATAGAGCGTAGCTGCCTATGGCTTTGATATATCTTTTTAGCCTAACTCCAACGAACTATGTCCTGAAAGTGGCGGAGTCAAAGATGATTTGAACCAGTAAATAGAAGTGGACAGCCATTCGGTATTCGCGGTAATGGACATACACATTTCATTATTTCCTTTGAAATAGGAGTCGAATTCGATCCCACCGCACCCAGGTGGTTAAAGATTTTAAGATAAACAGCAGTTTAACTTGGTTCTGGTGTGTTTCATGTAAAAAAAACAACCTGTCTTGTTTCTTTTTCTCCAGATTCTTTACCTGAGGCAATTCCCAATGCTGAAAACATTAAATATTGCCAATAACCCAGTATCTAGAGAAGATAAAGATGGTTTTAAGCAGTATGTAGCTGCATTTCTACCCAACGTGGAATTTCTTGATTACAGGTTACTGGATCAACAAACTGTGAGTTGTCTAGTCTTCACTATAATATATCATTTGTATGAATCCTTTTTTTTTGGTACAGTGGAAACTTCATAATTTGAATTCCTTGGGAATTGATCTAAACTTTGAATTAAGAGAAATCAAATTACAGAAGGTGACAAAGCTGAACAGCAAAAGTGTTTAAATTAGTTTACGGAACTTTACTATTTTTCTAGAAACTGCAATTATGATAGTTTTCTATTTGTATTCTTTCTATAGCAACCTTCTCCCAACCTTATTTCTTTAAAGGCATGTCTTGGGCAGCAATGAGCATTGAATTCTCCTTGAAAGGTAGTACTTTTGTAATGTTGGTTGGTGGTGTTTTCGAATTAAGAGAATCACACCAGAAAAAATTCGAATTATGAGTCTACTTTGAGCCAAAGAGAGAAAATAACCTATTCTCTTGCGAAATTCAGTTTAAGAGAAAATTGAATTATCAGACTTCGCTTTGTGAGGTTTCCACTTTATTTAATCACTGCATAAACTGAGTGATTTTACATGTACTAGGAAAATACTGTATAAGGACAAATGAACTGTCTATCTTTTAAACGTAAGTCAAGAAAACTTAAGTGGGATGATTCTGTTTTTATGGTTTATCTTATTTATTTTCTCATTTTCTGTTATAAAACTATTAAAAGGTTATTTAAATTATTTTATATGATGTGCGTTAAAACTTAGATGCTTGCCATGGTCTCTTGATTTGAAAAATGGTCTTGGTGTAAAATTCATACAAAATTGACTTGTATCCTCTGTATAAAATATGTATGATGTCTGTCTGCCTATCAGTTATTTTTTTTGTCTGCATGTGTTTATTTATGGATGTTGCCATTTCTTTCCCAGCATCTTTCTCTTCCTCCTTTTTTCTCTGCCTTTGTCTGTATCTCTCATGCCTCCCCTCCCTCTCTTAGCTCTTGATCTTTCCATCTATCTATCAGACTTTCTATTGATCTATTTATCTTTCTTTCTATCTATCTATCTATCTATCTATCTATCTATCTATCTATCTATCTATCTATCTATCTATCTATCTATCTATCTATCTATCTATCTATCTATCTATCTATCTATCTATCTATCTGTCTCTCTATCTATCTCACAATTTGTCTGTCCAATTCTTTTTTGCATACTAAATTTTTTTTTTCGAAAGTACTCTTTGGATTGTAGGCCATATCCTATATAAATATATTTTTGTATATCATATAATGTAATCGCATTGAACACACTTTCTTTGAGTGTAAACCTGACGTTAAAAAGGAATCAATTCTGAAACTTTTTAGAAAGCAGCTGCCTATGAGAAGTTCCAGACTCAGGTGGAGGAGCAGATAGACAAGGACAACAAGGCAAGAGCAGCAGCAGAGGAACATGAGCGTAAGATGGCAGAAACACAGCTACACAAGGTTAGCTCAGAGAAAATTTATTACATTTAGAGTAGGCTCACTCTATAGTTACAAATTATTTTCGATAACTAGAGACAAATTCTTAACGGTGAACCTTTAGATTAACAGGTTTAAATATGTTTTTGAAAAGAAATTATTAATATTCTGTTTAACTTGAAAGTTGTCAGTTTTTTCTCTTCACACTATCACAGTTAGTCCAAAAGTATTACAGTAAAACTTGAATACAATGAACTCGGACACAAAGAACACCCTAACAGTAACAGGTGAAAATTCTCGATTTTTCTCCTTCTTTGTCTTTAGTAAACTATCTTGGATCTAATGAACTAGTCTCATACCCACCCTTGGATGCAATGATCCTGAAGTGTCTGAAAGCTTACAAAGACGCATACCAGAACTTTTAAATCTATTTCAAAATGAGACAACCAAAGACCTTTTTTGAATATGTGTTTTCCGGACTCTGGACACAGATAGAAAGATTTCTGGAGGATCCAGGACCAAATAATTTTTCCGGAAAGTGGCATCCCTGTATACTATATTATTGTCCACCTAGTTTGATATATTATCCCCAAGACTTATTTTTTTAAAAGACTTGTTTATTTTACATCAAACTTTGGTCACATCAGGTTCATTGATCGAATTATGCACACAGTAAACTATTTATTTATCATCTTCAAGGTGTGGATCATCTTTTTTTTTCTCACTTTTCAGGAGGCATACGTTGAATATCTCAACACTGCCAGACTGTTTGAGGACATGTATGCAGATGATCCAGAGGGAAACAAACTGAACCAGATTCCTGGAGTGGATGAGATGCTTCTCGTATATCCTTTCATGTTGTTTGTGACTGGAGAGTCATTATTCAAATTTCCATTAAAAAAAACAACTACATGTATATCTATACACTTTATGTCTAGATTATGCATGCATTAGGGATTTAAACTAACAAGCATGCATTTACAATTCTTTTTTTAACATTTATTTTAGAAGCACCTGCTATTTTTGTGCAGAGAGCTTTATCAATAAATATATAAGCAGTTAATTTTTTTTAAATGTTAATATACTTTGCCGTAGATTAAACAAAATTTACATGGCCCCCAGGAGCACTGTTAAATTTAATGTAGAGATGGATTTGAAACTGAAAGGTGAAAATGGTCAATTCTTCATTTCATAATATATGCACAGAGACGTTGTTATCCAATGTTTTTGATTTTATAATCATACAGAATTTTATAGAGTTCATGATTAACACAATCTTCGCCTGAATTCCATGCACTAAAACAAACTTATTCTCATGTATAAAGGCCTATAGAATGAATACAAATCTGAAATTTAAGGTCCTTAACTGTTCTTACTTTCAAAGAAAAGCTGATGACAGTTTGCCAACAACTGTTTGAGTTTGGTCTTCAAGAATACGACAAAAGGAAAGCAGAGGTTGACATGTTTTGGGAGTGTGTCAATGAGGCAAAGCAAGAGAACAAGGAAATGGGGATGGAAGCAATCAACAAGTTCATGAAAGACAAGAAAAGAGTTAGTGCTGTTTTGTTTTTTTTAAACTGTATTTGTGGGTGTTGGTATTATGTCATCTGAATGATTGGAAACAAAATTCTGACCGTGCAGGCAGATTAATATTACCACAAAGTTAGGACAATAGCTTTACAAAAATTGAAGTTATCCAAAATTCTAATAACTTAAAAAAAAAATCTATTCCCACTTGATTTGTTTCAGTGCTGTTTATTTTGTTTGTTAAAAGTTTCAACATCAGTTTTAAAGATCTTTTGTGTGAAAAAGCTCACTTTGAAGAAAAAAATAGTATAGATCGACTTCAAATACTGAGGAGATCATGTTTTTAGAGGCTTAAAAAAGTGGATAGCAATTTTACAAATATTACTCAATATCAATCATCAAGCTCAATGTAGGACCTACCCGTAGAAAGTTACGGGTCATGCTCATTAAGCTTATAAAACTATTGTTCAGTTTGTAATTTCATTTTGATTTCAGCTTTTTATTGAGATGGTACAGATGACAGACACAAAAATGGTAGACAACAAGTTGCAAGAATATAATGACCAAGTCTCTGCATTATGGGATAAACTTATGGGTCTGGAGCTGCAACTTGTAGATCAACTTGAGGTACATGATCTTTCATAAATTTACATATCTGTGAATTTGATACCCCATATAGCATCTTCAAGGGAACTTAGAAGATGTTTAACCCAGAGAGAGATAAAGTTATAGAGAAACCTCAAATTTTTTGCATGAATTATCTTCAGTTAATAAAATGAAATAATCTCATGATGACGCACTCTTAAGTTAATTGAAAAATGTAATAATACATTCAATCTAGTTTAATTCTCTGCCTCGCATATCTTGCTCATGTTATAATTATGCCTATTGAATTTGTGTTTCATTATTTTAACTTTAAATAAAAGAAGAAATTTAAATTGAATGATCTGCGATATAAGAGGCTTAGTTATGATCTAGTGGGTGCATCAATGTTTTAATATACCTGCATAATGTAATATTGTAATTCCTTTTTACTTTCTTCCCTGTAAAACATGTAACAATTTTTATCAGGAAATCATCAAGGATTTTGAACGCAACATGCAGGACCTGGTTAGCGTGTTTCTGGAGAGTGTACAAGCCTACCTCACGCAGGCTCGCGACTTGGAAAACATACACAATGAGAGGATGATTGAGAGTGCCACCAGTGCCCTGGAAAAGGCTGCAAAGAATGAGCTTGATGAGGATGTACCAGAGGAACTCAAAATGGTGAGGATTTCAAAAGTATCATGAGCCCGGAGATGTAATGGTTTAACATTTGCTTTTCGACTTGGAAACGTGTGTTTCAAACCCTGCTCTGGCTGCCGCATTTTTTGCTACTTGTTGGATCAGTGTCAGTAAATGTAATCCTTAGAATTCTGAGTATCCAGTCTGGGGTCCCCTTGCTGAATAGGATCTTTATAATAATTTTTATCATGTTGGTGACTGAGACAGAAGTCTCTACATAAAATTGCCAAATGTTAGTCTTGGGACCCATCCATGATATAGCCTAGTTGTGGACAATGGATACAAAAGAGCCAAGAAATCGAACTAAAATTCCCCATAAACACGATCTGTTCTTAAATATAAAAAGAAAATACTATGTGTGTTAGGCATTTCGATATAAAACTCTTTCTTGTGCTAATGCCATTTTTGCAGCTACTGGTAGACAAAGATACAGTTATGAATGCTGTGACTTCATCCCACGATGTACATTTGCTCAAAATAGACAACAAAGAGGATGACATTGTAACAAGAATCAACAATTGGCTGAAAAACATGATTGAAACCATCCATGTTGAGCAAGAAATTCAGAGAAATCGCATGCGCGTCACGGAAATCACCCACCTGATAGACCACCTCAGAGATGAAGCAGACTTGCTGGATCTTGTACAAGGTAAGAATTATTTTTAAAAAAAATAGTTATATTCCTATTTGATATGTAAGTTTTTATTAAAAACAATCAACTTTTTTCTTTTTTTTTGGAGGGGGGGCAGGCATTTGATTTGAATTGCTGCATTTTTATTGTACAAACTTATTGCAGAAACGATATTATTAATTTTATGCTGTAATTCAACAGAACAATTGTTATCTTTAGAGTCATAAATATTGCAGTGTTACAATGACAGGTCCTTTTCCATTTAGTTGTGAAAGAAAAACTTTTTTTTTTAAGTTTAGGTTTTAAAAGTGTGACAGCTCAGCATTGTCAAAACAAGCATTTTACTTGAGTTAGCTTGACAATGAAAGTAACCCACCCAGACGTTGAACTATTTAATAAATCAAATAGAAAAAAAGTAAAATTGATCCCCGCATTCAGGACACTTTCACAAAAAACATACTTGAGATCTTATATGAAGCTGTGTTTTATAGAAATTCAGCCTTGAAACTAAAATTGATTTGATTATGTTCTTTCTGAATGAGATTTCCATGTCTAAAACGGTAAAAAAAGCACTTTGAAATGAGTTTTCTAGGAGATGGTGCTCTATACATTAAAAAAAAAATTGTTATATCATCATAATTTAACTATAAAATTGGTGTCTATCTTGAATAGTGCCAGTTCTAACTCATTTACTTTACAATTAAAGAGCATAAGTGAACATCAGGAATAAATAAATAAACATATATAATTTTGTAAAGTAAAATTCTTTAATGAACAGTAAAAATAGAAATTCCCTACCCTTGACACAATCACCCAACAACCACCTCTCCATTTTTTTAAATGCTTCATGTGTTTATTACAGAGGATGATGGTATGTACGCTGGCTCTCAACACTTTCCTCCTTTTGGCTGTGGCTTATCTCTTTTTCGATACTTGCCCTTTTTTCCTCACGCCCTCCTTTTCTTGATATAAATTCCACAGCAAGATTGAATCCTGTGGAGGGTTGTTAATATCATTATCTGTGTATGGTTATCCTGTTCCAAAGACACCTGTTTGCTTCCATGATATACTTAAAAAAAAATAAAATAATATAAGACATTTACACTGAAGCATCATTTCAAGAAAATGAGATCTTCATTTAAAGATCTAAGGAAATTACCAATTTTACTTTATTTTAAGCATCAATTTAATGAAAATAATACTCAAAAAACAAAACAAAAAAAAAGGGTAAATATGAAACCTTCCTGTGATATACAATTTTAGATATGTTTGTTGTGAGACAAAAAGGAAAAGTTACAGATTTTGAAACGCAAGATTTTAGAAAAAAGAGCAATTAACTTTGTCAACTCCCTATGCTACGTTCAGATCTATCCACCTTTCTTACTATATTACTTATCTTTGGGCTGAAAAAATGTTGCACCATTGTTAGATGTCTTTCGGGTATGGTATGATTTCTTTACCTCCTGCTGCAAAATTGTCATTATTATTGCTTTTCCATTTTTCCTATACAAGTAAAAATGGTCATGGTTTACTCAAATCCTGCTGTTATTTTAAGCTTCATTTTAAAGGAACATCAAGCTCCTTCCCCATGACCAGTCAAACATTTAAAACTATATGTTTCAGTACTTTCAGTGCTTAAGACAAGTTTATCATTCAAACAGATTTAAAAAAAAAATCAATTAATTCCTATCACTTCTCACTTGTGTCAAGATCTATGGCAGAGAAAAATGCCATTTGTTTGTGGACAGCATAATTATCATGGCTTTCACAAGTTGCACTCTGTAAAAGTTTACTAAAAGGCACCTGTATCGCTTTCCTTTCTTTCTTCTTTCCTAGTATCATCCTCCACACCTTATCTTTATTTCATTTTAAATCCACCATTGAGAAAGATACATTTTTATCCAAAAAACACATTGAATTATAAATTAATCGTTACTTTACTTCAATACTTGGATTTGTATCTTATCTAGAAGTGTTTATGTATGAATCAAAATTCAAATTATTGAGCTCTGTGGAGATTTACCTTCATATTTTTAATCTACCCTCTCAGCTCACTATTTCTGAAAGTCAATTACATCAATATACAACACCGGCTATTGGGTAGTATTGTAATAAAGATTTAATTTTATAATAAACTTGTAATAGGCTTGAAATGTAACTTTCTCAACCAAAAGTACATAATAATTTTGACAAGAGCCTATTAAATAATTTTTTTCTTTCATTTCAATGTCTTCCCATTCCATTATTTTTCCCAATTTACCCCTTTAAAGACAGCACTTCTTTAAGTTTGAGTAAGGTGGGTAATTGTTTTTTTTAAAGAGTTGAGCATTCTCTATTTTTTCTTCGACATTTGTTTCCTGATGACTGTTTTGTTATTTCATTCATCCCATTTCTCCATTTTGTATGCAGCTTTAGGCATTAAATTGCACTGTTTGCTCAAACTCCCATGTAAAACTCCTTTTTCCTTCAACTTGTTGGGTTTGAGAATAGATTAGGTCCTTTTTTACTGTGTGTTTGTTAAAAAAAATTTTTTTCTCATCTTTTTAAAAATTTGTTTTTAGGGTGTGGCATATTTGTAGAGTTGACTTTTTTTTATTCCTCAAAAGAGTTGAATATGCCCAATCAATTTTGAGGATGTCCAAGACTGCTATATTGTTCCATAGCCCTTTCATAATTATTTAGCATAAGTCATAATTATATTGCCCAAATGTCCATTGACATAATTTGCATTTTTAAGCATTCAAGCAAAAAGTATGAAGTCTCAACTTTGATATCAAGCAGCAAACTTAAAAAAAAAAAGAAATCAAAACTTTAAAGTGAAACAGTTAATTTTTTAATACATACTTGTTCTACACAATGTTATCTTTGTGCTTTCTTGCTCAGGTGTTTTTTTGTTTGTTAGAAAAAGTGTTCCTCTGAATGCAGACAATGTATTAATCTTCTAAATCTTCAATCTGTTTCTCCCTTGAATATCGCATTTTTTTCTCCTTTACTTATATACAAACTTTTTATGATGATACAGGAACAGATAAATCTGCCTGATAAAAGTGATATGTACTGTGCTGCATACAGCCTGCATAGTTTGGAATCTGTTATTTTAGATGTATATTTTGGTGATTTAGGTATTACAGAAAGTGTAAGTTTTAATCACAAAGTGATGTGAAAGTTAAATATTTATGCTCAAGAGTAAAACTTGCACCTTGTTAGAAATGTTATCTGTTGATACTAATTTAAAAAATATTTTACATAAGTCATGAAGGAATTCTTAAATGTAGAGTTTTGAAAATTTTGGTCATGGCAATATTTACCAAGAAAGAAAAAAAATGGTGGCTTTTACTAGCCCCATAATTTGTATAAACTCTGATAAAAGATTTTTGTTTCCTCCAAAATATGATTGCAACGTCTATCAAACTGTAACTGGCTAAACTTTTAAAATTTTCTTGTTATCAGGAGTCGTTTAAAGGAAGTCGAACTGTGCAGTTCCGCTCCAGCTCTTTGTTGTCCAACAAACAATCCAAGACAAGCAGGGTTCGAGCAAGTCTAGGAGAAGGACGTCAATCTGCTTCTGAGGCTGAAGGAAGTCTGGCTACAGTAAAGTGGGAGGGACCAATACCTGAGAAGATTGGGGAGCTTGAGGAAACGAACGAGGGAAACAGCAAGAGTGATGAACGGACCGACACAGAAAATCAAATCACAGCTGCAGATTAAATCTGTTTGTCACACTGTCAGTATAAATTAGAAAATTAAGTATGGGACAAAGGTTGGAAAGAATGAACAGGGAAGGAGAGATAAAAAGAAGAACTATTGAGAGTGGGGTGAAAAAGCGAGAGAGAGAGAGAGAGAGAGAGAGAGAGAGAGAGAGAGAGAGAGGGAGAGAGAGAACGAAAAATTGCATTCTTCTCTACCTTTTACTCGTACTTTAATGAGTTTTATATTAGAATTTTACATACATAGTCTTTAGCTAAACCCTATTTACCCTGTATAAACCCACACCCTGGTGTGACCTGATGCGTCTGAGATGAGGCTATAGACACTACCTGATTGTAGACAGTGTACTAAGTGTTTTACTGCTAGGACTGTGGAAAGATGACCGTTACACTTTTCTAAAGCAGAAGAGCTTTAAAACAAAACAGAAAGAAGAAATATCGGACTGAAACTTCGTCTCCAGTGATTGTTTAAGTTTCCATTAGATTGACATCAACAATCAGTCAAGATGGCTTTAAACTTCATGCAATCATTGATTGATAACCCTAATCTAGACATTGATGATGACCATTTTGATGACAGTGACATAGGTTTAGACTTAGAACCTCTAAACCAAGACTTAGACAAGCTTATAGGAGGCTCTAAAAGCACTGGTATGGTAGTGTAGATCTAGAGTCAGTGAGAGAAAAAACACTTTTCCATTAAAAAATTTTTTTAATGAAAAGCAAAAGAAGTATCAAAACACATAATAATTGAAAATAATTTTTAAATGTTCTTTTTTAAAATTTATTTAATTACATTCATGTTTGTGGTTGATTTTGTATGAATTTTTAAAGTTTGTGTGTGTTATCTCCCTGCCCTTCGGATTTTAGAGTAAATTAAGCAAAAATTCTTTAGGGGTAAATAGGGTTAAAGTTGTATGAATGCGTTTTGGTATGCAACTTGAGTTAATGTTTTTTTGCGTTTCTAATTACTTTGTTGTTCTTACAAATTCAAACAAAGAAAATAAACTTGGTTTTGTTTTATCAGTTTAATATAAGTTGACTTTTTTCATCCTTTTAATAGGCAAAACTAAATGAGTCAATACATTGATTCTAAATTAATTAATGTATGTAAAGAGCACACAAATGGAGAAACCAAAAACTCTTCACAATGTTTGTTGAACCAAAAATGATTCTTACATGTATATGAAAAGGGTGCACCATTGATTTCACAAAAAGAAACAACATAGAGGCAAAACGTATCACTGGGTTATCATATTGGGGCTATTGATGCTTTTTGCTTGATACTTGAACTTTCACTGCACCAGTGAATAAACAGAGCAGCGGCTGAAAGGCGACAGCGAAGGTCATATTTTTCAATGTCATGAGCCCACTCTACTGTGCCCCATTGTTCTGTCTGTAAAAGGAAAAATAAAACAAAAAGAAACGAATGATCAGTCCACAACGAACATAACAATATTAGTTTCATCAACATAAAAAAAAATTAAATATTAAATTAAAGCGACTACCATTACTTGATAAGGCAAATTATTACTGGCCAAGCCCTCACTACGATTAGCATTTCCAGTTGCCTATTGTTTCCTTGTGTGCAAACTATTTTGGGATACTTTAAAAATTAAAAGCTTTGATTTTATTATTTTTAAACAGAAAGTATGCAGCTCAATTCAAAGAGGTGCAAAACATGTGTGCGGCTTGATGGAAATGTTTCAATTGCCACCATAAAATTTACATGAGCATCCCTCAAATACAAATGAATTTTACTTGAATATATTTTCTATTTCCATATAAGAACATTAAAAAAAAAGATAATATACTTGTAACCGAGAATAGAGAGATTTCTAGGGTATATTTTTGTATTCAATCTGCATTATTGCTGAAGCCCATAGGTTCTTCGGAGAATTCTCTCCTGCGAGGAGGGAACCTGCGTAGATTCAAGGCACGTATTTCTTGCTTGCATCTCCAGCCTAGATTGTTCTTACAATTCTAAGAGAATATGTTTGAAGTAAACATAAGGCTTACACTATTCAAATGCAATAATAATAATAATAATAATAATAATAATAATAATAATAATAATAATAATGGCAGTACAGCTACGCCAATATCAACAATGACTATCAGTGTTTGGTAAGGTCACATTGAGCAGGCTCTGATGTGAGACAACAGACCAGTACCTGATCTGCAGAGACGCTAGCAAATATATTCAAATGTATAACCTAAAGGTCAACAATTTGGTGTGAACTAGATTTCTGGCTCAGCTTGTCTCTTGTTACTACATGTAGCAAGTACTTCCTTTGCCTGCTGCTGAGTCCTTTCAGTTTCATGGATGCAATGGTTAGAGCGTTGGGTGATGTTTGTGAAAGTGTTGGGTTTTGATCCTTCGCTTCGTCTAATTTTTTTCTGAACCCCTTGTGTCAACCCAGCATATGATATGATGCATGATACCATCTTTAATACCTGGAAAGACAGTTCAAGCCTCGCCAGATCAACGGCTGTCTCCACATCAATGTGCTTGTCCACAAGGGCCATCATCAGCATGAGGGATTTAAGGGTGTCTACAGCATAATGATAGCCTGAGACATAGGAGAAAACATCGTTAGCATGAATGATTCATAGATGTCTGCAGCATAATGATAGCCTGAGACATAGGAGAAAACATCGTTAGCATGAATGATTCATAGATGTCTGCAGCATAATGATAGCCTGAGACATAGGAGAAAACATCGTTAGCATGAATGATTCATAGATGTCTGCAGCATAATGATAGCCTGAGAGATAAAAGAGTACATCATGAGCTGGGAGATTTAATGGTATCTGCAGCATAATGATAGCCTGAAAAGATAAAAGAGTGCATCATGAGTTTCAGGGATTTAATGGTGTCTGCAGCATGATGATAGCCTGAGACATAGGAGAAAACATCGTTAGCATGAATGATTCATAGATGTCTGCAGCATAATGATAGCCTGAGAGATAAAAGAGTACATCATGAGCTGGGAGATTTAATGGTATCTGCAGCATAATGATAGCCTGAAAAGATAAAAGAGTGCATCATGAGTTTCAGGGATTTAATGGTGTCTGCAGCATTATGATAGCCTGAAAGATAGAAGAGTACATCATGAGCTGGGAGATTTAATGGTATCTGCAGCATAATGATAGCCTGAAAGATAGAAGAGTACATCACAAGCTTGAGGGATTTAATGGTGTCTACAGCATTATGATAGCCTGAGAGATAAAAGAGTACATCATGAGCTGGGAGATTTAATGGTATCTGCAGCATAATGATAGCCTGAAAGATAGAAGAGTACATCACAAGCTTGAGGGATTTAATGGTGTCTACAGCATTATGATAGCCTGAAAGATAAAAGAGTGCATCATGAGCTGAGGGATTTAATGGTATCTGCACATGGAGTACTTAATAACGTAATAATATAGTAGGATGTGTATCTGCAGCATAACGATAGTCTGAGAGATAAAAGAGTACATCATGAGCTTGAGTGATTTAATGGTGTCTACTGTATTAATTGCTTTTCAAAGTATTGTTGTAAGGCAATAGTAATACTTTTAACCTCAAACACCTTTGAGTCTATAAAAACCAGATGAGTATAACTATAAAAATTAAAGCATCAAGACATACCAAACAAAGCCCAATCACTATAGGACATTAAGTGACGTCGCAGAATGGCTTTGGATTCTTCACTGACAATAGGTGGTGACATACTGCATGTTGGTGTTATTTCAAGCCCATATCTGAAAATTAAGCATCATTGAGACAAAAGAAGACATAGTTCTGAATATAAATAAAGACAGCATTTCACATTAATTTACATCATTTGAGTAAGAAAAAATGGTAAATCATCTAAAGATAATTTTTTAAAGGAAAAAAAAAAGACAACCCACAACCCAACAACAACAAATAATACCTGGTATTATTACTTGACAAACAAAATTTTGATCACCCAGAAGTAAATTTAATGATTTTACTTAATCAAGATTCAGAGTAAATTTAGAATTCATAACCAATACAGTACTAAAAGAGCACACTTCTAAAGGTCAGGTTTCTCTGGCTGTAAAAAAAAAAATAAATAGTGTGACTGAAATAAGTTACCACTGATACAAAATCATTTTTTGTGTGTGTGTGTTTTTTTTTTTTTGCTAGGGTGTGCTCTTTACATCAATGTGTCTCTGTGTAATTTTTGTGTGTGTTGAAATCCAGGATATGATATACTAGAAAATAAATTGATTTGTGAAAGTTACCTCTGTGCTGCCCAGTCAATAATGGGGTCCCAGTTTTTACGCTCTAGCTGCTCCAGCTCAGGAGGTTCTGTCAATCTGTAACTAACCAATGCAAAGTTATATATAATAAATAAAGGGGGTTACTGGGTAACAATTTCACAAAATACATGTAAGTATATCTGTAGTCCAGACTAACTAAAGGAATTCTTCAATACTTAGACTATGGCATACAATATTACCAGATATTTTAGGCTTAATTTCGGATGGTGCAATGATTTCCCTAATCCAGATCACATTTTGTCACCATTTCATTAACTTTTCATATTGAAATACACAAACAAAACTAAATAGGATATATCTTGTGAAATGTTACGTTGTCTCAGTGAAAACTTGTGAAAAGACTAGTAGTATATAAATATACTTGTAAAAAATACTTGTTTTTTTTTAATGTAAAAATCAGACAATAATAATGCAGACGGAAAAATGTTAAAAAAACCATATTACGATACTTATCTTAGACGGGTCCTAAGACTCTTCTTCTTAGCTATCAATAAAAAATACTAGCACCTACCAAATTGTATCCGTTTCTAAAAAGTGGATGATAGTTTCTGTAAGCTGGCTCCTAGTTTTTTGTAGAGGATTTTCCATGGCTGAGTTACATAGAGCAGTCTATAAAACAGAAAACCAAGAAAGTAAAGAAATGCCACACATCAGAGTAGCTTTATCTACACACACACACACAAATCGAATGTGATTCCTAGGAAATTGGCAAATTTTTCAGTTGTGATATCAGTGAAACCTCTTCATTATCCCTGAAAATCAACGCTTTGGTAACTATTCATAGCACTCTACCCCAAACATAATAACGCTCAGAGTGCTTTACATTATACATTGCATTTTAAAAACAATTATAAGAACTTTACATATAGTTATAAATATATACAAAACTAAAACACTTATTAAAGTAATATAGACGTATTAGTGTAATATATATTGCCAAATACATAATATGTATTATTGTTTCTGTTGACAAATTTTCCACCAAACTCACCAAATGTATATTAGCTCTCTCGACATTTTCTAGAATACTCACCAAATGCATGTTAGGTCTGTAAACAGGTTTGTGTAGAGTACTCACCAAATGCATGTTAGGTCTGTAAACAAGTTTTTGTAGAGTACTCACCAAATGCATGTTAGGTCTGTAAACAACTTTTCGTAGAGTACTCACCAAATGCATGTTAGGTCTGTAAACAACTTTTCGTAGAGTACTCACCAAATGCATGTTAGGTCTGTAAACAACTTTTCGTAGAGTACTCACCAAATGCATGTTAGGTCTGTAAACAACTTTTCGTAGAGTACTCACCAAATGCATGTTAGGTCTGTAAACAAGTTTTTGTAGAGTACTCACCAAATGCATGTTAGGTCTGTTGACAACGATCTCCTGCGAGTTCCACTCCGTGGCCACTGCCAATGCCAGAGGCTCACTTGGTACTTTGAAAACATTGCCATGAGGCGTGCGCAGCTTTTTTTTATCCAAGTTTATTTCGTACCAACCTGACAAAAATAACACACAAATACAAAAAAAAGATAACAATAAAAATACAAAAAAACACACACACGTGTACACAAAAATAAAAATATGACCTTATTTTAACTAAACAGATAGCTGAATGAAACAGTGTAATTACAAAAACCTTTAAATGGATTTCAAATTTGCCAGTGAAATAATAATTTTGATGAGACTTAGTATCATGAGTTACTTGATTTTTTAAATATCGCCTTGATCTGAAAACGTATCCAATTTACATACCATCTGCAGTAGAAATGGTTGCTTGCTTGTAAAACTTTTTCAATTCTGAAAGTAAAAGTATAAAAATTGAGAAATGTTATTAAATGTAACCTAGAATTTGGTAGTTTGGTGCATTTGTTACAAGGAAAATGGTCATTTTCCTTTTTATTAAATACTTTGTTAAATAAATAAAATTGAACATATTCTCCTTTTTTTTAATTGTAGGATATTTTTTATAATTATATAAAGATCATTTCTTTATAACATCAAAATATGATTAACATAGATACTGGAAGTAGCCTTTCTCCAGAATTTTTAGTTCATTTTTCTTAAACTCTTAAGAAACATACCATTGGCTGTGTAGTAATTTGAATTAGGTGCATATATTATATCGGATAGTGTATTATTAAGTCTTTACTATGAGGTTAAATACAAATCTACAAATAATTCCTGAACCGCTCCAGATAAATGAACTAGAAATAGTATTTAATATGTGCCGCCACTGACTGAAAATTTTCTATGGGTTTTATGCCCCCTTTAGGTCTGTAATGGGAGAAGTATGCACTGGCTGATATTCGAATCATGGACGTCCTGCTCTTAAGCCAGGAGTTCTAAGGACTGACTTTTGTGATATAAATGTACCTTTTACTTTATCCTTCCTGGAGAGACTTTTCGGCTCTGCCGTGAGAGAACTTGAGCCACTGCGCTCAGTCCATTTTAGCCTATAGCACTCTGACCCCAGCACAACTGGGTACCTTGCAGTAATAGTGGGTGACTTGAAGACGAACTCGTCTTATTCACTTAGGACATAGTGTTTTTATACTAGTATTAGGAATATCATCCAACGAAAGGATGCAATTTTTCTGGCCTTCTTTGTTGCATCAGTCTTATAAGCACAGGTGAAGAGAGGTGAAGCAAACAGGCAGTGAAGTCAGGGATGTCACCTGATCCTGACAAAATTTCTGGAACTTTAGTAATGGAGAAAGAGGGGGCTCAAAAGAGCGACGCCTCCCTAGAGCTGAAAATGTTCAAGATTTTTGTTTGTCTCTAGAGAGAAGCTCTGAGAATGTCCCTGAGATGATAAAAGGTTACATTTATTAAACGAAATCGATGTATTACATTTACTATTTCTTGCTAACAGATGTTTGTCGGTAAACAAAATGTGCAACAGAGCAGATTTTCTTCTTTCCTAAAACCCAAATTGTTTATTGTGTACATCTATATCGGCCAAAACGAAGTTTATTTTTACTCTAGATTTGCTCTATTTTCATTAACCAGAATTTGGGTAAATTTTTAACTGTGCAGTGTGCATTCAATCCATGAAGACACGAGTTGTTTTGTTTGTTTGTGTTTTTTTTTAAAAGATTGGAGAAAAACATGCGAATATCATACTGAAACATTTTTAGCAGAAATCCTGATATAGATCTAGATTATATCAATTTAGAATTAAATTATAAATTATTAAATACTAGATGCAGAATGTGTTGATTGTCCTAGATACAATGTAGCTATCACATAAGATACATGCATCTCTGTCAGATCCAGACCTCGATTTATTTGTTTTAGAATAGTGACCAGACAAGCATGATAAATGTATGTTAATTCGCTAATCTTTTACCCTAATCTTTGTTAATTCGCTAATCGGCACCGCAAAACCTCCAAAGACTACAAAATACCCTAAACAAGTAATAGATCTATTTTTCTTGAATTTTGATTTTCGATGTGACCAAGTTTTCATCATCTTGCATTTTTTCTGAGCGAGCTCACACTTGCAGACCAGTAAGCATTAGGTCTGGATTTAGTTCTGAGCGATCTTCTGTGACTTAAAATCCCCGAATCCTCCATTCGTTTCGTCAGATATCTAGGGGATTGGATGGCTAGGTAAAAATCAGGCCATAGGTGTTCCAGATCTTGAATAGATACGTATCTAGATCTAGACCAAAAATAAAATCATTAGATCTGGTCCATTATTTAAAATCAGTTTAATTACGTTACCTCTGGGATTGTGTAGCCATCGTTTGCAACTATCCTCGATATGGCGTAGCCTGCCACAATAACTTGCCCGACACAATGTTTGGTTGTATCCTGAAATTAAACGACAAAGTTTTGGGGTTATGGAGGCTGCCATTTTGTTCTCACCAATTATACAAAGAGCCAGATGTTACATACCCAGGTCAAATCTATTTGTCTATAGAGTTTGATAAGTAATTGATTTAACCCCAATATATACAAACAAATGTAAAAATATTACTAAAATTATTATTTCGTTACATGTAGAATACTTCTAAAATATTTTTCAATGCCTTTTATATTAATTTCAATCAAGGTGACAGAATGAAAAGGCAAAATGACTTGAAACGCTTAAAGCTAGCTCGTTTAGATAAAAAGGACGGTTTTTTTCTAAGTTTATGCAGTATTCAAAACAACCAGAAAAGGGGTGAGAAAATTACCTTTGATTTCCCCCTAACAAATTAAATAGAGGATGCAAAATTGCAAAGCCATGTGAAGAGGAGTAGATGGTGTTTGAAAATTTCAGTTTTCAGAGCTAAAACAGAGTGATTATATGAAAGTATTAAAAAGAGAAGTTTGAAGGCGAAATGGACAGGGAAAAAAATCTCAACTAAATGCGATGAGCGCTGAGGGCATCGTAGGCCTAAGTCAGACGTCCCAATAAAGTAACACCTCATGCACTTGATAAGGGTTTAAATACGTTATAAAAAATCAAGAACCTGGGTTTCACAATAATACCACATGGCAACTGTGAAACAGGAGTTGAAAATAAAGAATAATCTAAAGGAATATATTTCCAGCAACAGAAACATAAAACTCAGACCAAACTTATTTCCTTAAAAGCATGATTGTGCGTTGACTATAAGCCTACTGCATGCATGTATACATGGGTAACTTGGGTGCGAGAGCTGGAATATCACCAAAGACCGACATAAAAGACCGAAAGAAGTAGAAACGTGATAAATCAGAAAAAGTGTCGAAAGAAAAGAAAACAAACGGAGAAGCAACAGATATGTCGGTTACTCAAGATCAGACCATTACTCAAAACCATTAGAGAAAGATTGCTCAAAATCTCTGGGAATAAAACCGAGCCAATGCCAATGGACTAGGAAAAACATTGCATGTGGAAAAAAGGTGAAACCAAAATGCCCATCTGAAAATTACTGAACGAGAAAAGAAACCCCTATCAATATATTCATCGAGACAACCGGTAACAGAGATGAAAGGAAGGCCTTGGTGACCGATGTATGTAACATATCTTACATAATCCATTTGTAACTATAGGTTAATTCCCATCTTCCTGTCTCTGTCGTTCGAATTCTCACCAATTATAGGATCTAAAGCATTACATCGTTTGACACTTGCATATTGATGTCCTAGATGTATTTAGTGGTCAGTCGATGTCCAATCTTAATGTATTCCTTGCTTTCTCAATGTTTGATTGTGACTGGGTGTATGTCTGACCAATCATATAACACGGCGCGATGAGCATCCCTAGGGCTCTTGGTCCAAAAATTTAATCCCACATGGCGCGCGGGTCAATTTGTCTTGTCACTAGATATTTGATAATACAACCAGTGGTAAGATGTGCTAAATTTCTCCCAATTTCAATACTTGTTCCTTATTTAAACCATTTAAGGTTCTCGGATTTGTTTAAAGTTTTTGTGTATACAATTCCGATGAACTGAGATGATGGAGCGTCTGGGTTGAGTTGAGTTGGTTGCTTAATTGCAACGCCATCACTATATAGACACTATTGTGAACGGGCCCCAAAATGACGTCTGACAATTTTATGTTCTGCCATACATGAGAAAGGGCGGGAAGACCTGCCAGTTGAATTTCTGTCACAGCCAGTCACATTGCACTGCCGACCCAACCCGTTGGGATCGAATTCAGACAAAATACATTTTAACCAATAGCTGGATGCAAACCGTGGACCTCCCTATCTGGAAACTAAAACTCTACCATGTGAGCGGCCCCCCTCCCCCTGAGCCCTGAGATGCAAGGCGACTGGCACTTTGGACGCACCCTGCGATAGGTGGTCTGGTGTAGGAGGAAGAGGATGAGGAAAAGCGGTACCACCGTGGCCACTTTTTTAGGGACTGCTCTGTTGATGGACGTGCTAAGGCGACACTCTGAAGTGTTTGCTTGGAGTAACGATGACTTGGGCCGAGCAACCCCGTCCAAAAGCACATGATCATCCTCCGCAAGGATGTCCCCATCTCCTAGCCACACCGCCGAATTATTGAGACCAAGCTCCTGCTGCCTACGCTATCCTCATTGTGGAGGTACGAAAGAAGTCGAGTGGAGTGAGGCAGAGGCTTTGTTGCGACTACCGGAAACTCAATTCACAGACCGTGCGAGACAAGTTTAGTATAGCTCGCATCGACGAGTGCCTTGAAGATTTAGTCGGGTCTAACTCTAAGGCATGCCGTCGGGGATTTCACTATCTGTTCTGAAGATTTGTCATCATCATCCTGAAATGAAAGGATGGAGTAGATGGGTAACTTCTCATAAGCTGGGAGGGAAGGAGCGCTATACTGGTTTTTTTTTTTTTTGCGGTTGCATACTCTGATCTGCTCTATCATTGTCGCTGCATTTACACCAACTTTAGGAAGTACAACCATGCAAGGTAGATCACTCCGATTTAACAACGAAGCAAGATTTTCTCGATGTTATTTGGAACGTTCCTCCTAACTTTTATCCTTAGAAAAATATTGCATAAAATCTTGAAGAGACTTATTTAAATTTTCTTTCGACATCTGGGTTAAGAATAAAAATAATTTGTTGGAAGTGGAAAATAATCTTCTGAGATATTGCAACATCTAAAACCGAATATTTCGCAGACCCGCTAGATCTATTCATCTCTAGATCTAAATCTAAGAATCTGCCACACCTACAGCCATGGAAAGTGATGAATATCGTGTTATTACCCTCGCGGATTTGGACCCAAGTCCACCAGCATACTCGAGAGTTACTATGAAAGGCATTCCAACTACTCTATTGTATAATGGATCACGGTTTCAGGGTGATCAGACAAGTAAAGGCAATCGTTACGAAGTTGAGGTCGTGTTACAGGCAAGTTTTAGTCAACTTTAATAGTAAAATTGAACCTGATCTAGAGATAGATCTAGACTAGATATAAACCACATTATCCATATATCACCTATAATCCAGCACCGTTTGCTGCCTGCATCCTCTGCTCCTCCTGCCTTTGATCTTACCCTGCATGATAGCCACCAGAAGTCTTTAAAATACTTCTGCAGACATGTCCAAAGAATAGGCCTAGATTATAATAAATAATTTTCTTTTCTGATGACACTTAAAATAAGTCTTGGTATCTTTATTCTTTTAATCTCTAATCACTGTCATCTGTTTTTTTTCTTGTTTCAACTTAACCTTCTAAAGTAGATTGTCTTTAAAACCGCTTTTTCAGCACTGCTGATTTTCTTCTAATCCCTTTTTTAATTGTCCATGCCTCTGCTCCATATGCCATGATTGTCAGCAGCAAACATTTCATGATTTTCATTTTAACAATATTTTTACCCTTCTATATTGTTATGGTCTGTTATTTTTTTCTTTGCTATTGCAATCTTACTTGGTGTTCACTCATGTAGAGCAGTCAGCAATCTGTTTTTGTTGAATCATAATAGTATACTTGATGGTTTTACTTTTAACATTTCTCATTTGTCTGTGATTCATGAATCTTGTTTTCTTTGCATTCAATACAGACACTTTCTTTTTCCATTTCAGAGTTTATCACAAGGCCCTATTTTTAAGATTTAAGAATTATATTTTTATGCTACATCTAATGATCTATGTCCATTTTAAAACTTTAAATAGACACTTCCAAATTTTCTCATGATATGTTGCACCACATTTGTTTGCAGCAGTGATTGTACAATGACTTTTATTATTATGTATAGTAGTTAGTACTCATGGATGGATTTTTAAAACATGGTATTGCCTTTCAGCATGTGGATGAGGAAAAAGCATTTTTGTGTGGCTATCTAAAGATCAAAGGATTGACGGAGGAGTATCCAACACTGACCACATATTTCGATGGAGAAATTATCAGCAGGACACACCCATTTTTGACCAGAAAGTGGGATGCAGACGAAGATGTTGACAGGAAGCACTGGGTAAAGCCAATTATATTTTAAAGCAGGAAAAATGTTGACCAAAAAAAATCGCTACGTGGTTTTCTTTTTTAAATAAGAGAAAGTGATACTGATAGAGACATTGATTGTTGAAAGCAGTAGAGCATCGGAGACGTATAGGGGGCATGATCACCAAGGCAGTAATGTAAAGCACAGCACATAATGGATATATTAAGCTGTGTTTTATTTGTCATTTCTTTTTTTTTAGTATTGCAGTTTCAGCTTTTTATTGTTGAGTTCATCAATGTAAATGTGTAATTCACTCTCTATAATAAAGTTTATTTCTCTTCTATTTTTCTCTCCAGGGCAAATTTGATTCCTTTCATACATGTGCCAAAAATTTCAATGCTGATAATTTTGACTATGAGGCCCTTCATGCATCAGATTTTGTGTATATGCGGTGGAAGGTAAGATCAAAATAGGACCAAAGACTATCAATTTGATTGCTTAGCAAAATTAGGTCTGTAGCAAGTCATTTTTCATAATCAAGAATTAAATCATGCTCAGTAAACATTGTAGCAATAGTATTTATAAGGTCTTTTTGCTGCAACAAATCAGCTTCTTGGCAAGGATAATATCGCCCTACCCTCTGGAACAAAACGTTTTGCAGCATTTTTCACACTCAAAAAATCAACAAGATTATTTACACGCACAACAATTGTTACCAGTTTACTACGAATCATTTACAGGTACGTTTTTCCATGCATTTGACAATGTGACAGAAATTGAAGTTCTAAAACACATGAAAAACTGTGTACCAACAACATGTGATCATGTGCCCACCTCTTTACTCTTAGAATGTGCTGTAAGAAGTTATAATTTCAAATTAGAAACATCGCAAGCATAGAAACCTGTTTATAGGAGAATGTGACCAAGACCCTTGTTACATCTTTGTTATTATATAAACTTGATTACTCTAACGTTTTACTGGCATGTCTCCCCAACAACACTATTCATCGCTTGCAAATGATTTAAAATAGCGCAACAAGGCTTATTATGATAATGAAAAAACGTAAGCACATCAGCCCTTTTCTACACCATCTTCATTGGTTGCCTGTTAAAAAAGGATACTTTACAAGTTGTGCTTAATTTACTATAAATGCCTTAGTTCGATGGCACCTACATATCTTTCTGACTATCTCGAGATGTATGTATGTGCTAGGCAGCTTACATTTTCAGTTGATAAAACCATCCTTATTGTACCAAATTGCAATTATAAATCAAGAGGTCAACGATCTTTTTGTTATCTCGGTCCTAAAGTATGGAACAACCTCCAAAAAAACATAAGGGAGACAACTTCCATTGAAATTTTTAAACGCACACTAAAATTCTACCTTTTTGATGATTAAAATTGAACCTGTGGTTAATGTTGTAGATATATATAACGATTCCTTGTGACTTTTGAATGTAATATTGTACTGTGTCAACGTTATATAGTTATGTTTCTTTTGTAATTGTGATAAGGGAAATTATTAAGCGCATTGAGCATGATTGTTCCTGGAAGTGGGCTATATAAATGCAATATATAAAAACAACTTTATATATGAAATGTGCCGAGAATTAATAGAACCAGACATGCTGTTAGGGTTTTACTTTCATATTTTACAAATGTATTGATTCTGTTTGTATATATATATATATGACTCTAAATTAAGTCTTTGCTTTATGCCACCAGGAACATTTTCTGGTACCAGACCACACCATTAAAGACATCAACGGAGCATCATTTGCTGGTTTTTACTACATCTGTTTTCAGAAGTCAGCAGCCACTATTGAGGGATACTACTATCACAGAAATTCTGAAATGTAAGTGAATTTGACCAAAACATAATAATACTTGTGCAATTGCAATATTATAAATGGGTAATAATATTTTATTAAATTAAATTTCATGTGTTACTGTTATTGTGTGAAGTCTACGGAAGCTATATTAAAACCTTTTTCTGCATTAAATCTATGTTGATCAGTTATTGTGATTGAGCTTAGTTGTTTAGATTTAGATATGAATTTGCATACAATACCTAGTAATGCCTTAATGTGGTAGGTGATATCAGGATACTTTGAAATTTGTCTTTCAATTTAGGAACAATATTGTTTTTATTTACAGTGGAAATCCGACAACACGAAATCTGATAATTCGAATTTCTGAGAAACAGAATTTTGCGAGAGAGTAGGTTATTTTTCTTTCTTTGGTACTATTGATTATATTAATGGTAAATTATGAGGTTTCCAGTGTACTTTTTGTTTGTTTCAGGTTCCAATCTTTGAAGTTGCATCATGTTCCAGAGAAGAGCACAGGTGTCTTTCAGTTCAGATGATCAGGGCGGCGGTTGAAAGTTTGTTTGCTTTAATTTATTTCCGATGAGGGACTGCTTCTGTAATGATAGTTTGAAAGATCATAATCAAGGTCTTAGCATGACTCGGTTTCAATTGCTTAAATAACCCTAGAAGCTGCTAACCCTCCAGGCATTGAAGGTGAAGAACATGGTTTCAAGTACAATGTATGAACCCCAGTGCTTATTTACGCACAAATATGACAAAATAGCTGCTAGGTCAAGGACAATCAAATCGTCCATAATGACACCAAAATGGATTTATGATCAATCTGATAGGCTGTCAATGTTTTGACCATAGTTAAGAAGCTCTCTGATTTAAACCTAAGTGAGAGAAGTTAACACAATGAAAGTTCATATGAATCTAAAATGCTCACCAAGAAAAAATGCAGTGTAAAGATCAAGAGCAGTACAACAAGAAATCATTCTGACTTCCTTGTCAACTTATTTTAATTTTATAACATTTGAAACACTACCCAAAGAGTTAAATCGTGATATACCACTCCCCACAGAGGTCTTTGGCAAATTTACAGTGCAAAAAAAAAATGTAATTTTTAATGTGATAGCTCTGGGGTATGGAATAGGAATACGTTCAACCATCAAAAGTGTAGTATGGTGTGTCGAACATCTTTACAGGTGAAAGAAAATTAGGCAAAGCACACAACATGGGAAATGGTTTACTTGCTGGCTTGTACTTTGAGAACCTTGTCAAAATTTAAAATTATGCGTTGTAACTTCAATGCAGCATAAAAGCTCACTACGTTAAATCGAATGATTTGACTTTTGAACCTTCTTGTTATGAATCTTTATACACCCTAGTTGGTCCTATCCTCTCCATAACTCCCACTGTTGCCCCAATTAACTTTATTTGTGCTAGTGATTGGCATTTTGACTGATTCTTTATTATGTTGACCTTACCTTTACACCTTGTTTTTCCCAAGCTCCTGACTAGACTTAATTAAAAAATTATGGGTCCTAGGTCTATAGAATATTACACACATTACAGTCATTAACAGCACAACACTTGCAACTATGAAACTACTTTTTAAATTTTTTAAAAAAGCATTACTTGCCACAGTTTCCTTGATTACAGTCTACTGGATGCAACATTTTTTGGTTTGTTGAAGTGTTGCTTGACTTCACAATGGATAAAAAATGCCTCTAGTTCCATGCAAACTGTTTACTGCTTTTATTAGGCAGTAAGATTGCTAAGTTTGTATTAGACAGAGGTTTTACCATTATATAATCATGTTACAACGTGCATTCACTGAAAATTTACTTACTGTAAATTATAAACTGTTGTGTTTTTTTAGTAACTTTATTTAAAGCTATGTTGGGGCATTGTGGATAATCTTAATACCTGTATAATATGGTTAAAAATATTAAATGATAAGCTCAACCAACAGTAGGCCTACTTGCATTGTTTTGTTTTTTAATATGTAGATATCAAAGACAAAGGTATGGCATACTATACATGTAGGCCTACAGAACAAAATAGCGACCACTTGTCTGAGCTACTGTCTATAGTCTTTCTCACTCTTCATTTATGCACCTTTCAAAAGTTTAGGGAAATTAAATTCTCTTAATTCAAATTTTTTATTCGTTCCCTCAAGTCAAAATTTTAACTATAAGGTTTCCACTGTACGTATATTGAACTTCCACTTAAAGCTCAAGATAACCTCAAGATCACATACATTGTTTGAGAATGATATTCTATACAGTTATCTGAGTAATGTAAATATCATTTTAGCTGGTTCAAAAAGGAGAAATTATCCTTGTGGCAAAAATGTGCTTCATCTTGTATTGCCATGTTGGAAACATGAGTGATTTTATTGAGGGGAAAAAATTTTTATGCATTTAATTCAAAGGGAACTTAATATATACAAAATATACAAGGAAAAAAAAAAAAGAAGATGCACATTTTGTCTTAAAAATCAAAACTGTTTTGAATCATGAATTTTCTTAGAGACTCTTGTAAATATTTCAATAACCTTACTTATGCAAAAAAACAAAACAACAAACAAACAATAAAAAACATTAAGAATGCATGTAGCAAAGTGGTATTACCCTGTCATGTGCATTAGACACATTTTATCTAATGGGCATTACAATATATAATTATTATTAGTTAGAAGTTACAAATTTATTGTAAACTAAGAAAAAAAGGGGTTGCGTATATATTTTTCTTTGCAAGCCTTTTTCATAACCCATTTTGATTTTTTTTTACCTGTATCAAGTCTAATGAGTTTTGGTTAAATTAAAGAGCATTTTTTTTTACCATGATTTCAATCGTTATACATAATGATTTTAATGAGTTTGCAAGTGCCTCAATTTGTTTATTCAATATCTAACAATTACTTAGGTATAAATTATGCCATAAAGGATCAATAAATTCCATATTGCTAAAAATTTATGGAGTCCAATTATTGATGAAATTTAAAAAAAAGATAAAAATAGCCAACGAATAGGTCTTTGTGTATGTGATGATACTGGTAGTAGCGGTATGTACAGTCCGGTTGTATTACTGCAATGCATAATAGGTGATGGGATAACCAGAACAAAAAAGATGAGCATTAAAGTATTACTGTTGTGTTTTGTTTTAATAAAAGAATATCTTGGACATAATAAAAATTTAAACTATTAATTTTAATATTACCGTATGAAAAATGAGATAAAAAAATTTGTTATATTGCATAACAATAAAATTAAGAATTATGTTACATGTCAAATATTTACAAATTGGTATATGTCACTCTTACCTTTTGATTTTATTAGATTGCTGCATTAATATTACACTGGGTAAAGACAATTATTATCTGTGATGCGTGTTTGAGAAAAATGTTTTTGCTTCATGTATTGACTTAGTACATTATAAAACAATAATGCAAAATGATTTAACAATGACATGAACATAACACTTCACCTTCAATCATCTCTAAAATATTGGTCTTTACAATTGAACAGCAATAAAAAGGAAACAATTGAACCTGTTAATCAAGGACAAGATGAATACTTGATATGGAAGTTACTGATTACCATGTTCCAGTTCCATACAATGATGAGGAGTAAATATTGTGTCTTCGAGGCTTCAGTTGAAAGTGGGGTGAATATATTGAGACACCCATGGATCATTTTAGTTTTTGTATAATTATTTTGTTCATCTTGTTAAATGGGCAACAATAGCATTTTTAAAAATTTTAAATCTTTTTGATAATGGCTCCATGCAAAAATCAACCGCGATTTTATTTTTTGTGTGGATTAAGTACTTAGTAGTGTCTTGTAGTTTTGCCAAGGAGAAAAAGTAATTGAAAAAAAAACAACCCCAAAAAAAAATACAACGAAGCAGCAACATCATACATAAACAAGAATGAAATTTCGATAGAAGATAGATAATCTTTACTTTTTGATGTACAGAAACAAACATTCTTTGCATCAATTAAATCTGTAATGTTGAGTATTTGTTCAACATGGCATTTTTAACTAATAGTTAAGAATTAATGTTGTTATTTTTTTTTAATACATTATTTTTTTTTAATACATGGCATTGTCATCTAATACAGTAATTTTTAAGAATCATGTTTTTTTTAAATATATGTTTTTCTATTTGAAAAATGAAGGCAACGTGAAGTAAAAAGTAATTTAATTTGACGACAGCATATCAGCTTTAGAGATTGGCTTTATAATTTACATTCACATGTACAATTCGGGTAAATTTACATGTGATTTTTGTTTTTGTTTCCAAGGACTATGTTTATGTCATTTTTATGTGCTTAAAAAGGAACAAAATCGGGGTTATTTATTACATGTACATATGTGATTATTTATTGCTGGTTTAAATAAATACTTCATAAGTTCATTTGAACTAAATAACATAACATTTTCCTGTTGTTTCATTTATTCGTTTGAGGTGGAATGAGAGTGAATGAATTGGATTTTGAAAGAATTGATAAATGTACATGCAACAGTCTATCTAGTTAACGCATTCTATAAAAGCATGCCTTGGTTTTTTCTTTAAAACTTTCGAACACTAGAGCAGAACTTGATTTTTATTTAATATTCACCGCCACTCGACTGGGTAAAAAACACCAGGGCTGTGAAAAATCTGCGTAATTCTTTTTAGAAGTCTTAATTATAAGATAAAAACCAGTATGTATATGTGCTTTATGCTCTATATCATATGTGTTGTTAGTTTTTCAAAATAACAATTTATTGATTTTTTGTGAATTTTTTTTCGGATCCATATTGTTTCCTTGAAGCCCATCCATTCGTGGGTGAAAAACACCGTATACTCATAAATAAGCTCTGGCAATAGTAATACTCTCTCTCCTTCAAAGGTATGGTAGGCTATTAGCTGTTTATGTCCGTGCTTCTGCTCCTTTTCCCTCTATGTATCTGCATGTGCTCCACTTGCGCCTTCTCCTACCCCTCCTCTTCTGCCTGTGTTTCCTCCACACAGCTCTTCCGCCTGCGCCTCCTTTTGCTCCCGTTCCTTGTCTAACTCCTCATCCTTCGCCTGTTGCTCCTACTTTCCTAGTTCATCCTGATCAGACTCATTTTCCTCCCTATCCATCTCCTGCTACTGCTCTTTTTATTGTTCCTCTCTCTGCTCCTGGTTCTCATCTTGTTCCTACTGTTTCTTCCGCCCTGGTGCTTTTCCTCTTTCTCCTCCTGCTGCACCTTCCCTGATCCTCCTCCTGCTAGTACTACTGTTCGTCCTGCTGTTCCTCCGCCTCCTGCTTATCGTCTTCCTCCTTTCATGATCCTCTTGGTCCTGCTCTCACCTCTTCTCCTTCTCTGCTTGCACATCAATATTGCGTTACTTTATTTTATTCCTAATTATTTTTTTCTTCTTTTTCTTTTCCCTCCTTTTTCTCTTCCTAGTAAGATCCATAGATGTGGATTATAGAATGATAGAATGACAGAGCAGATGTCAAGAGTGATAAAAACACTCTTTGTGATAAGCCTTGATGGACATAAAACAAAGTTTTACTAGTACAGAGAAATGGAGAGATAGATTTGTTAAACTCGCACCAGCCAAGACGAGCGCTACGATCGTCAAATGACGCGTTGGCGTAAAAAATACCTAAAAGCAACTTAAAATCTTTTGGAGACGGAGCATTTTCTTACTATGGTGCAGTCATGTGGAATCTTCTTCCAAATAAACTTCATATAATCCATTGAAACATTTTTTAAAGCATTGATATGTAAAAAGCAGAGACTTTAATTTTTACTTTAACCAACATGTATTTCTTTTTACTCTATGCACTGCTTTCTCAATTTTATATTTCTTTTATTCTCATTAGCATAAATTTTAATTTGTTTTTGGACACTGTTTTATTTACACCTCTAACATATTTATTCTCATGTCGCTTAAGGCGTTGAATGCTAAAATTTTTTATTGGGTTGTTGAGTTGAGTTGAGTTGGTTTAAACGTCCAACATCAGCACTATATAGGCTATATTGTGGACGGGCCTCAAGACTGACGTTTGACAATTGTATGTGGTGCCACACACGAGACTGGGCGAAGATGACTTCTGTCTCAGCCGGTCACATTACACTAACATTGATTATTGGGTTGTGTGCTGTACTATACATCAATGTTTTATTCAATGTGGGCGATAGAGGGTTACTTTTTCTTTTGAGTATGCGCAATATAAATGATAAGTAAATAGATTGATAGCTAGATCGATAGATAGATAGATACATCTATAACATAACCATTTTCCGCCATATGTAATATGTTTTTTTAATCCTCTTTTAGGGTCACTGAGTGAAAAACATCCACGAATGGTTTACTGTTGCAAAAAAACCCAAAAAACAACAGCAAGCGACCTTGCTTTTTTACTCTTTGTAGGTCACCCATGAATAGCTTTACGTAATACAAATAAAGAGTGGTAGTGAAGGTTAATGTGAATTCACCCATCACAGATATATGACATACCAGGCCTTTGTTTTTATTGCCTCCTTTGAAATTGTTCCTGGTGTCCAAAATGTTCATATAAATATATAATATATGTTGATTTTTAACAGTCCAAAATATTTTTCTTGAAGGTCAAAGACCAGGTGACTTTGCAATTGACTTAAACTTTGACATAGATCAGTGATAACCAATAGTATTAAAGTAAAGAAATTTATTTATTTCATTCAACAAGCCAAAGTCAAAAAAGCCCATTTATTATCAATACATGTGCATCAATGTTAGAGTGTATTGTTACAAATATTTTTCAACCCTCACAATAATAATAAAGTGAGATGACAAAAGCGTTAAGTTGAACACATTTCATAGTCCATCAAGAACCTCCCCCCCCCCCCTAAAAAAAAAAGATAAAAAAAAACCAACAACACACAAAAGCATATTGTTCAACGGAACCAATACAGTTGTGCTAAATATGCCTGACTGAAACATTCTTAACAGAGCAAAAGAGAAGTATTTAATTGTTAGTGTTAAAAAAAGGTAAATAAATAAAAAATAAAAAAGTAGGAACATTTATAACTCACTCTAAAAGTAAAATGCTACAATACACTGTAACATTGTTACCAGAAATGTAGAAATAGTACAGAATATCTGATTTTAATTTTAATGCACAGCCCTAAACTTTTCACACGAATAATGGTTCTAATGAGCTCTAGATATCACTATCAGTAAGAAAATAAATGCATGGCACAACCATCTGGGATCTCAGATGTGGTTTTAGGTAAGAGCAGAGTGATAGCTCTGAGATTAAAAAAAAAACAACCCACAAAAAACAACAAAAAAAACACCACAAAACAAAACAAAAAAGAGCAAAAAAAAAAAAACAACAACGTCGGTCCAATCTATGCGTAGGAAATCTATACTCGCTGACGTCGATCTAAGCTTGTGCGCTTGCGCAGACTTTGGCCCCGAACTCTCCCCATAGAGAAATAAGTAAACGGGGAGGAAAAAAGTCAGAACGTCCAGGGAAGCGCCATGTTATCTCCCGGGCGGTGCGGATTTTCCCGAACCCGGGGCCGGACTGGCCTGGTGCCCAGAATCAATCCCTCCTCGATACGATAACAACACTCTCACACACACACACACACACACACAGACACACACACACTCCCTCCTCGGTAAGATAACACGTCACACACACTCACACACAATCTCTAACACACACACACTCCCTCCTCGATACGATAACACGTCAGACACACTCACACACACTCACACACACACACACTCCCTCCTCGGTAAGATAACACGTCACACACACTCACACACACTCTCTAACACACACACACTCCCTCCTCGATACGATAACACGTCAGACACACTCACACACACTCACACACACACACACTCCCTCCTCGGTAAGATAACACGTCACACACAAAGAAGAAGAAGAAGAAGAAGAAGAAGAAGAAGAAGAAGAAGAAGAAGAAGAAGAAGAAGAAGAAGAAGAAGAAGAAGAAGAACAACAACAACAAAACAATAACAAAGTCCTGAGATGAGTAAACTGATCCTAAGCTGAAGGTCGCAGAGAGCAGCCCTTAATACTATTTTCTTTGGCAAGATTCTTGCATGTGGAATGACAAAAGTACATAATGGTTCAACAAATATAAGAAAAAAATCTCCCCCTTTTGTATTAAGCGCAAACTAGTATGCAGGTTAGATTACAAAACTGATTTTCTATGAGATGTTTTTTTTATAATATACTTTCAACTGCTTTTCAATCATAAATTTTGAGAGTTTTGTGTCTACCCAAAACAACTTAATGCTCATATTTAGTTACACACAAAATCTTACCACCATGAACTAATTTTGTAACATTCTCGGCAAGAATTTTCTGGCCAGCTCTTTTCTCAGGTGATGACTGTGGAATAAAGAGATGTTTTCAAGTTTATTTCACACAAGGGTGAGAACCTCACAAATCTAACAATAAAGCTAACAACACCTTGAAGGATTAAAAAAAAATCATATTCAAAGTCAGAACAATTATTTTGATTGAGAACATGAATTCCTTAGGGATGACTGAACTTTAAAGCCATTTCCTTCGAATGATTTGTTCCCAGGTTTGCTGTAAAATATATGAAGTTTATACTCTGGAAACCATTTACATAAGTATAGATACATGTAAATATCTTGAATATCATTTTAACACGTGTGATATTGTTTTGTCAATTAAATGAAACCAGCAATTACAGTACAGAAATGTTTGATTCTATTCCTTTTATTCAATGCAAGTCAAGAAATTAAATCCAAACCTTTACTTACCAAGTGACTTTCCACAATCTTTGATATTTCCTCACTTGGTATAAAAGTGAACAGCTGTAAAAACTTCTCCAATGTGGAATCTGGTAAATTTAAGAAATACTTAAAGAGAAGAAAAGAAATAAAGATTACGATTATATTATATATTACAATATTCACCACAGAACAAAAGTTTTTATAGAATAAAGAGCCTCAGTTAAATTGTTGTGAATAAATCTTTAGTCATACATTTTTAACATTTCAACTTTGTTTATTAAAAAAAAAAAATGTATGTCCTATTATCCTCATATCTGAAATCTGGGTGCAGGCTGGGAAAAGTGGTAAAGTGTCGACCCTCTACTAAGAGTTGAGTTGTTTTAACGTCCAATGTCAGCACTCTATTATAGACTATATTATGGACAGGCACTTCAAGTGACTTCTGACAATTTTATCTGCTGCCACACACAAGACAGGGCGGGATACCATGACACAGACACAACCAGTTACATAGGGCAAAAATCTGACAAATAAATCTGCTGATCGTAAGATTAGATCCGGGGACCTCCTGATCTGGAGACCAACGCTCTTCATACATTCTAAGAAGGTTCCTGTTTGTGCCCATGAATTGGCAAATTCATTTGTCGCATCTCATCCCCTACTATTGGGTCATGTATCATGTGATCAAAGTCACTGCATGCAAAGTAGAAGTAGAATTGTCAGATATTATTCCAAGATAGGGATTTCTATCACCAATGATCAATGCCACTCCTTCATTTTCTGCAGGCACCAAATGGCATAAAAATTAAATATAATGTGCTTTTTGACGTAAGAAACCAACAAACCAAACCTTAAAGCCGAATAAAAATTAATTTTTAAAATGTAAGCACCAAAGTATTTTTCTCTAGCCATCAATAATGCTTATATATATATCTACTAATCACTATTAGTTTATTAACCTGTAATAAAACCATTTTTTTTACATTTGTTAAATTTTACAAAAGCAATAATTTCTTAGATTTCATTTTAAAAGTTCCATAAGTTACAAAGATTTTTATAGGATCCAAGTAACAATAGTTTAAGAGGACAATAAAGAAGTCCATACAAAATATCTAAGCAACCGCATTCATTTGAAGAGCATTAAAGTTTGCCATATGGGCCTACCAGCACATTAAAAAGCAAACTTACTTGGTAAAAGTCAAATGGGGATGTCTTCTTTGGATCTAACCAAACGGCATTGCCAGTTGATTTACCCAACTTTTCCCCGCTTGGTGATAAAATCAAAGGCACCAACAGACCTAAAAAAAGTAAAAAATAGACAGAGCAAAAAGCATACTGGTCAGTACATGATAATTTTTTTTTACATTATATAAAATGCTCTCAGCTTCATTATGATGACAAATGTTAATGCTTAAAATAAATTATTTGAAAGTGTCATCTTTTGTTGTTGTACATCAACTGCATTTATATAAATATATATCATTTTAAAACAAAATGTATCATACAAACTTACCAAAGACATATTTATTTGTTATCCTATGAATCAGATCAAATCCAGAAGCAATGTTTCCTGTCTGATCGTTGCCACCAACCTTAAAAAAAATATTTCAACATGATTCAGAATCAGGATTAGAAAAAAATTGCTTCAAGAGTTAATTGACCATCTTTTAAGATTAATTAACAAAAAATTGGTGCTATAAATCTAGTGATATTTTACACATCCCTTTCTAAATTCAAGAATTAAAAATATGTTATTGAGCCAATTGATCATCTGACAGCTAAAAAGAAATCACAAAATATACCCCCCCCCCAAAAAAAAAAAAAAAAACAAAAAAAAAAAAAAAAAAAACAACCCACAAAAACCGCCACTATCTAGCAATGTTGAACTGCTAGGCACTCTCTGTCATTTATGCAAGCTTGCCAGCCTCACCCTCTTGGAGGAACTGAAAAATAATGTCTGACATTTAAAGTTTTGGTTCATAAGTTAGTCATAGGCTACAAATGGCAAAAGTCTGTTACCAGGGTGGAGATCCAGGTACTGCTCCACTTAATGTATATTTATTTTTGTTAGGGTAGTAGGCCTATATAAAATAATGACATCAATCAAGATCCAAACTCTTGGTTCCCCAATACTTTGTCAAAGAGTATGGAACCAACTTTAATTTTACATTTTTTAACTAAAAAAATGACTAAGGTAGAAGAAATTAGCACTTTAGATTAAATATAGCAATTGGAGGAAGGACTAGGAAATCACTTAGTGCTGAATATCCACAATGTGGGATGTCACACCCACCACCTCACAAGGTGAAAGTTCTTTTTTCCTGGAGAGAAAAACAAAATTTATTTTTTAATGGGTTGTAAAAGTAAATTTCAACGTATAACACTATAAATGTATGCAGATGATCCTCAGGTTAAAGAGGTTCAGATTCACTGACACGCTGAATGATGTCATAAAAAATGTACACGCATGTAACACATGTCACATGATGTGTTGAGCCGTCTCATTGGGTCCCGCAATAACTATCGCTCCCTTTCCATGTGCGATTGAGACTTTACCCCAGTCTATACGAAAACCAACACATGTCTGAGGATCCGCAGTCGGTGATGTCTGACTCTACAAACATTGGACGAGGAGGAATAAATATTCCGCCTCATCGTCAGCGAACCAACAACCACGACCACGGAAAATACCTGCGGATTTCTGTGACGACGGATTTCCGCTTTTTGCGGAAGAGTGGCAGCTCTGTACAATGTATTATGCTTAATGTTTTTCAAAGATCTTCAGAAGCTTTTAAGAGATCATAAAATAATTACCCAAATCATATTTTGTATATTCATATTTATAATGGCTATACATGTAAAAAGAGAAATAAAATATCTATACCATCACAGCTGTGAGGATTGCATCAATGCTTACCAAGACCTAATGATGAGATACTGACCTACTCTAACCAATGTGATGTGGTTCGGTAATATATGCCCAGCCTTTCCAACTTGGAGCTGCGGGTCTGTCACTCTTTGTAGGTTAAGATAGACTCCACCAGCGCAAATGATTCTTTCAGCATCGGCTGAAAAAAAAAATAAGAAAAAAAATCTTCAATCTTTGATATGAGAAAGCTAAGTTCTGTTGTAGTTTATTATCTCCTTGGTCTTGAGAAAGTTCCAATACCTTGATGGGATCTCAGATTAGGATACTCGGAATTCGGCTGACTCGATTATACCCTTGTAGATCTGCCTACTGAAATTTTGTCTCAAAGTAATATCAGCTAACACATAGAGTAATTGAAAGATGCACAGGCCCTGTGAGACTTCTCAATCAAATGAATATGTTGTATCTTTCATAAAACACCACTATCTACTTCATCCCAAAAAAAATATGCACCGATTATCTTGATGGTTATGACTAAGAATAATCATGTATCAAAGAGGTAACTTGCCATAGTAGTTGTGTAGTTAACATATTTATTTTAACATTAATTTAATAAAATGTCACTAAGAGTGAATTGCAAGTCAATTTTAAAAGGGTGCAAAATTTGTGAGTTTTTAATAGATGGGATATACGTTTTAATGCTTTAAAAAATCCCTTGATTTAAATAATATAACATGTACAATATAATAGGTACATGTATAAGAAAGGACACTTTTTAAAAAATAAACCATGTTACAATGGTATCTTTGATTGAGTGCTCAATACAAATACAGTGGACTATGGAGAAAACCATGGACAATCCTCAAATGTGAGAACTTCTCCGAAAAATATAACAAGTCCAGTTTTCAACGCACCAACCATTAATATGAATTCAAAAACTTTTAGGAATTGAATGGGTAAATGATAATAAAAATTTTTTGTCCGTCATTTAAAAAATAAATATCAAATTAACTTTTCTCTATAACTCATAAATCCCTAACCTTCATTACTGAAACACTTGATTTTCAAGCACAGGTCTTTGAGGCAAAGATCTGATGCTGCTGGCAGTTCCGTTGTCGGGGCATTCTTCATCAGCTGCTGCAGCTCAGCCAACTCCATGGCAGATAGAGCTGAGACTGATTTGCCAAACAAAACATCTGTGCATCTTTGAGCAGACTCTAGACCAGTATCTGGGATGGAGATAGAGAGAGGGGAGAGAACGCTTACATTCAAACTGACAAGATCAATTACCTATTAAAAAAAAATTAGAAATAGACTTTGGAATACACATGACTATTTTGAAGTGGACTGGAATACTCAGATCTAAAAAGTGTGACCTGAAGTAGACATTTAAAAAATTATGATACTACTCCTACTACTGCTGAAGAAGAAGAAAAAGAAGAAGAAGAAGAAGAAGAAGAAGAAGAAGAAGAAGAAGAAGAAGAAGAAGAAGAAGAAGAAGAAGAAGAAGAAGAAGAAGAAGAAGAAGAAGAAGAAGAAGAAGAAGAAGAAGAAGAAGAACAACAACAACAAAACAATAACAAAGTCCTGAGATGAGTAAACTGATCCTAAGCTGAAGGTCGCAGAGAGCAGCCCTTAATACTATTTTCTTTGGCAAGATTCTTGCATGTGGAATGACAAAAGTACATAATGGTTCAACAAATATAAGAAAAAAATCTCCCCCTTTTGTATTAAGCGCAAACTAGTATGCAGGTTAGATTACAAAACTGATTTTCTATGAGATGTTTTTTTTATAATATACTTTCAACTGCTTTTCAATCATAAATTTTGAGAGTTTTGTGTCTACCCAAAACAACTTAATGCTCATATTTAGTTACACACAAAATCTTACCACCATGAACTAATTTTGTAACATTCTCGGCAAGAATTTTCTGGCCAGCTCTTTTCTCAGGTGATGACTGTGGAATAAAGAGATGTTTTCAAGTTTATTTCACACAAGGGTGAGAACCTCACAAATCTAACAATAAAGCTAACAACACCTTGAAGGATTAAAAAAAAATCATATTCAAAGTCAGAACAATTATTTTGATTGAGAACATGAATTCCTTAGGGATGACTGAACTTTAAAGCCATTTCCTTCGAATGATTTGTTCCCAGGTTTGCTGTAAAATATATAAAGTTTATACTCTGGAAACGATTTACATAAGTATAGATACATGTAAATATCTTGAATATCATTTTAACACGTGTGATATTGTTTTGTCAATTAAATGAAACCAGCAATTACAGAACAGAAATGTTTGATTCTATTCCTTTTATTCAATGCAAGTCAAGAAATTAAATCCAAACCTTTACTTACCAAGTGACTTTCCACAATCTTTGATATTTCCTCACTTGGTATAAAAGTGAACAGCTGTAAAAACTTCTCCAATGTGGAATCTGGTAAATTTAAGAAATACTTAACGAGAAGAAAAGAAATAAAGATTACGATTATATTATATATTACAATATTCAGCACAGAACAAAAGTTTTTATAGAATAAAGAGCCTCAGTTAAATTGTTGTGAATAAATCTTTGGTCATACATTTTTAACCTTTCATCTTTGTTTATTAAAAAAAAAAATGTATGTCCTATTATCCTCATATCTGAAATCTGGGTGCAGGCTGGGAAAAGTGGTAAAGTGTCGACCCTCTACTAAGAGTTGAGTTAGTTTAACGTCCAATGTCAGCACTCTATTATAGACTATATTATGGACAGGCACTTCAAGTGACTTCTGACAATTTTATCTGCTGCCACACACAAGACAGGGCGGGATACCATGACACAGACACAACCAGTTACATAGGGCAAAAATCTGACAAATAAATCTGCTGATCGTAAGATTAGATCCGGGGACCTCCTGATCTGGAGACCAACGCTCTTCATACATTCTAAGAAGGTTCCTGTTTGTGCCCATGAATTGGCAAATTCATTTGTCGCATCTCATCCCCTACTATTGGGTCATGTATCATGTGATCAAAGTCACTGCATGCAAAGTAGAAGTAGAATTGTCAGATATTATTCCAAGATAGGGATTTCTATCACCAATGATCAATGCCACTCCTTCATTTTCTGCAGGCACCAAATGGCATAAAAATTAAATATAATGTGCTTTTTGACGTAAGAAACCAACAAACCAAACCTTAAAGCCGAATAAAAATTAATTTTTAAAATGTAAGCACCAAAGTATTTTTCTCTAGCCATCAATAATGCTTATATATATATCTACTAATCACTATTAGTTTATTAACCTGTAATAAAACCATTTTTTTTTACATTTGTTAAACTTTACAAAAGCAATAATTTCTTAGATTTCATTTTAAAAGTTCCATAAGTTACAAAGATTTTTATAGGATCCAAGTAACAATGGTTTAAGAGGACAATAAAAAAGTCCATACAAAATATCTAAGCAACCGCATTCATTTAAAGAGCATTAAAGTTTGCCATATGGGCCTACCAGCACATTAAAAAGCAAACTTACTTGGTAAAAGTCAAATGGGGATGTCTTCTTTGGATCTAACCAAACGGCATTGCCAGTTGATTTACCCAACTTTTCCCCGCTTGGTGATAAAATCAAAGGCACCAACAGACCTAAAAAAAAAATAGACAGAGCAAAAAGCATACTGGTCAGTACATGATAATTTTTTTTTACATTATATAAAATGCTCTCAGCTTCATTATGATGACAAATGTTAATGCTTAAAATAAATTATTTGAAAGTGTCATCTTTTGTTGTTGTACATCAACTGCATTTATATAAATATATATCATTTTAAAACAAAATGTATCATACAAACTTACCAAAGACATATTTATTTGTTATCCTATGAATCAGATCAAATCCAGAAGCAATGTTTCCTGTCTGATCGTTGCCACCAACCTTAAAAAAAATATTTCAACATGATTCAGAATCAGGATTAGAAAAAAATTGCTTCAAGAGTTAATTGACCATCTTTTAAGATTAATTAACAAAAAATTGGTGCTATAAATCTAGTGATATTTTACACATCCCTTTCTAAATTCAAGAATTAAAAATATGTTATTGAGCCAATTGATCATCTGACAGCTAAAAAGAAATCACAAAATATACCCCCCCCCAAAAAAAAAAAAAACAACACAAAACAAAACAAAAAACAACAACAAAAAAAACCCAATAAAACAACAACAAACAAACAAAAAAACAAATAAAAAAAAACACAACAAAAACCAAACAAAGCAAAACAACTGTACCTGGATGCTGCAGTTATGGTTTTGATACAAATGTAGCCAATCAGAAGCTTGAAACACTTGATACATGAATTCTGTACAGGAAATTCCCTCCTTGCTATTTAGGCGACTCTGGACACTGCATAAGATTAAAAAAAAAAAATTCTTATCTATCTATATTTCTATAACACATATTGTATTGCACTGCATTTTTGTTTCTAGGTTTACTAGATTAATCTTTCACATTTTTAAACAGGCAACACTAATTACAATACAATCTGCATTAAAAGAATCAGACAAAACAATGCATGTCAAAATGATTGATGAATTGCCAGATCTAAAGTTAACTAAAGGGCATACTAAAAAGTGTTTAAAATTATTCTTTAACAGGGTCAAGGCAAAAAACCCCACCAACAACAACAAACAAACAGCAGACAAGGAAAAAACAAAACCTGTTTCTAAGCGAAAAAACTTCTGACTCAAATCAAAAAGAAAAAATATGATCCTCAGATAAACAAAAAAGTTTTAGTGGCTAGACATACCTTGATTTACTTAGCATTTCACCAAGTCTGAAATGCCTACCAGTGGTTGATAGAAACGATATTATATCCTGACCTTTGTACCAGTCTCGGTTATTGAAAATTCTGTGAGGGGGGAAAAAGAAGTGGTTACTCTTACTTTTAAAATTCTTCAAAGATTTATTTGAAATCTAATAAAACATGTGATTGATATTACATTTTTAAATATTTGATACTACTCTAAATCCAAAATGTTCTTAAGTTTTAGCATGTGTGTTTCATTCAAAGCAAGATTATAACTTTGGTTATTCTATGCAACTTTCATGTATAATTCAACCCATAGTAATTATAAAAATCTGCAAAAAAAAAAAGAAAAGTAACTTAACAATTAAAACTCTAAAACCTGGGCATTATTATGACACAGAAAGATGATTAGGATAAAGAGAAAGACTCAAAGAGACAGTTCATCAAAGCTTACTTTATGGGAGACAGTGAGATGCTGCTGGGAGATAACAAGTTTGAATGGTTCCGAAAAATCCTTTCCACATTTTCCATCAAACCCAAGATGTTGTTCTCTACTTCTTCAGCACTCATGGCTCTCCTTTCTTTAGATTTTCCACTAGGGTCTCCGATTAGAGCAGTTGCACCACCAAGCTATTTTTAGGTTGTAAAAGGACGAACAAAAGAGTTTCATTTATGGAATTGGGCCATCTTGTACAAGATCATCTAAACATCTTGGGCAAAGCAAAATATTGGAATTTAAGTTTATTAATTTTATAACATATTTTTTTAAGAGGGGTAGCAGCCATTTCATATCAACCTCTTCAGAGATGACACCAAATGCTTATGAGTTTTATGAGAAAGAAAGTAAAATTATAAACTTAAATAGAGTCACATGACAGAGAAATTTAGTTCTTTACCAATAAAATAATTGTAAATGTACCAGCACATTATTTGTTTGATTTATTATCAGAATTCTAGTTCTCCTATAAAATCATGATTAACTTAAATAGAGGGGAAAAAGTATACAAGAGATAAAAAGGCCTTGGTTATATTTTTATTTATAGACTGAAATGGCTGTAAATGCTGTACTGATAGAAAAGACAAGAGGTCTGCAATAACAAAAAAATCAGTACAAAAATAAAACTATATATCATTCAAACCTTTGTGTAACGGAAAAAATGTAGCTTATCAATTTAAAGTTTAAACCAGTTCCATACCACAGCAATGGGTGTGTGGCCAGCCCTTTGACCATGAAGAAGAACAATAAGGGAAAGTAAATTTCCTATGTGCAAACTGTCTGCTGTGGGGTCAAAACCACAATAAAGGGCCTGAGGACAGGACATTAGCTGCATTATTTCATCTGGCCTGCAGACAAAAAAAAAAAAAATTGATAATTAAAAAAGCAATAAATTTTAAAGGACACAGCTATAGGAATGTAACCAAGAAACCATGTCCAAAAAAATAAAATAATCATGAGTTTATTTATAAAAAAAACCCACAAAAAAGCCTCCCCAAAACAAATTACAAACTATGAAGAACAGCTAATACATATTTAGCATACAGCCGATACCCAAAGTTTAGAAACATGAGATAAAATTCAGTCCATGGTTTTCAAAATTCATTTAATATATAAAAATTAGTCACGCCCTCAAACATGATCTCAGGCTGTTTTGTATACTGCAATCTAACAAAATGCTTATTCTTATATACGTACCATGACAGCTAAAATGCACATGTAAACTATAAAAACAACAACAACTAAACAAAACAAATAAAAAAAAAAATGATATAAAAAATTAAACTAGTAATAATAATAATTCTTTATAATGAAAAAAAAAACAACCCAAAACCCCCCCCCCCTCCCCCCAAAAAAAGGAAATACAACAAAAAACAAAGAAACAACAAACAACACAACAAAACAAATAAAAAACATGGAGCTAATCGCCAATACCTAGTATTTGGAAAGACGCTCTCACAAATCCCACGGTTTCGCAAAGTTGTCAAAAAGTCATGAGAGGAAGATCCATGGGAGCATCTCACTTGGAATCCATGTTGAAAGACGCTGATTTGAAAGGTATCATTTAAGCAGTGCAGTCTACTATGAATTTATGCATTTGTACTCAATGGCAAACTGTGGGAATTTTAAATTGAAAATGGCAGTTCGTCCGCCAGCCAGATTAATAGTTTGTCGAAACACTAATAATCAGTTGTCCGGCTGCCAAACTAATTGCCAAAACTCTACTGTACTGACCATTGCAAAAAAAAATAAAAAATTTTGAGTTGCAATTATAAAAAAAAATAAAACGATTAGATGATAAGATGACTTTATCAATCCCATCAAAGGAAATTGAAAACGACATGCTCTACAACATACAAACAATACATAATATAAAATATTTAAAATTTGTAGCCTATAGGTATAAACTCAAAACTTTATAAGAATAATTCACATTGCACAATGATAATACTAATAATCAGAAAAAGTGGTAGTAATTGATGGTTTGGTAAAAGATGCACTGTTGTGTTAGCTTTCTCATTTCATGATTCTCATTAAATAGCGTGATAGATTTAGGAAGAAAAGAGTTCATGTCTGTTTGTCTGGGTCTTTGGAACTCTATAACGACCTTTGCGCTCAATGAGCTGACCATTCAGAGGGTGTGTGCTGTCTTCAATAATACGTTTCATTTTATTTACAATGTTTTGATTAGCCTACATAGTGATGTGATGTCTTCTTAATTTTAACCATATATAACAATACCATTGGGACAATTGTTGCACGGTATTTAATAAAGCCTATTGGCGTGTCTTTCCAAACCACATGAATTTGTCTGATGAGACTCCAAATTAGAGGTCTTGGGGTTCATCCACAATATAGCCCACATAGCACTAATGCTATTATAAATCAATGTAAAGGAATTAGAAATCTAAATCAACTCACTCTCAACTCAAGGAGTGCCAAGATGATAACTGTTGAATGCCCTGTCCCTTGAAGTTATGGTGACAAAGACTATTGATCATTGCCATTTACAGGATATTCATATAACCTTAATCTGATACAAACCTTGGTTCTCCTATACGCTGTGCAGATTGAATAAAAGGTCTCATCTTGAGAGTTTTCCGGCATCTATATCGAACTAAAAAGCGTTGTGTGAAGGTCGCCATGTTGTTGATTGTTTACTAGAAGTGTGTAGTGTGCTGCAGCGTATTGTAATGGTCATGGCTCGGATTGGGAACTGTGCAGAGTACCCCTGCAGCGCGCTTCACTTTTCGGGATATCTGCTGGCTGGTTTCTGATAGAGTAAGAAACCAACGTGTGAGATGAGATGATAATCTCAGCTAGAAAGGTAAAATATTCATTCAGTAAATGCTTCACACGAGGTTTTGCTTATTACCGTTCACGTTTATTTTCTGTTTGAGTTAATCTGTCGATTTGTATTAACTTTTGCTGTGACTGTATAGGCTACTTTGTGATCAAAATGGAGGAGAATAGTATTTATAGTTCATATTATAATATATTCACTAACTTTAATAAATTTACCGTAAAGCTAAGCAAATGAGAATGTCTAGGACTCGATATACCTAACATGACTTACATCACTGTACTCTCATTAATTATAATTACTTTTGTTTAAAAAAAATATTTAACCAAATTAAACCGAGACTGTGTTTAAATGCTGGGAGTAATGGTCTTATCCCGACTGTCCATCGCTTCCTGTCTGTCTCATGGTCGACGCATTGCTTATACTATATAGTCTATAAATAGAATATCATTACCCGCAACGCTACTAAGCACGGTGTCTGATGGATGGATGGATGTTTATGCTCTGCGTTTCACTCCAGAAACCATAAACGTTTTACTAGTGTAGACTATGAGGGTGTTTGTAATTTAAACAGTATCAGTTAACTAATTATGTCTCTCATTTCCCTCTTTGCCTCTACTTATGCTCGAGTCTTTTACAATAACAATAATTTCTTGACTTTGACCTCACAAATCAAAAGTACCTTAAGGCACTTTTTACCAATGAGCACCCACTGTATATCCTATCTATCTAGTGCCTATAATTGCTCTCAATGGCGTGCGTCTCGATAGCCTTTAGCAATCTTGCCCAACTACTAACTTGTTCATGTTGTTAGATTCTAATCCCGATGAATCTGCTTCATCGGCAGGTTATATGGAGCTTTACAAACAAAAATTAATGGCTCTGGTGGGGCTCGTCAGCCTGGAAAGTCTTCTTACCTTACCTTACCGCTGTGCTGTCATTCGACGCCATCTTCCACGGCCCAAGGCTGCTTCACAGGCTACACTCAGTCGTATCTGGGATGTCTCCTGTATGTTGGCAAGCCACGACTGCCTCTTCCTTCCTCTACCACGCTTCTCTTCAACCTTGCCGTCCACAACTCTTTTCTGGATGCTACAGTGTCTTCTTATATGCCATAGTATGCCATTTTTCTTCTTTCTAATAATTGCAGCAGTTCTGGTTTCTGCATGCCAACTTTATCCAAGACCTCCTTATTTGTCACCTTATCTTTCCATGAAATTCTGTTCATTCTCCTATACATCCACATTCCATGGCATATATTCTAAAGTCTTCTTAGGAGAAGGAAAATGAGAGCTCAAATCCTTTCTTCCTTGTGACTAAACTCAGCACTTATACAACCAGGTGAGGCGACTTCTGATTCGCCTTCGACGTCGACACAACACATGGGACAGCAGATACCAGTTGTGGGCTATAGATTAATTGGCGTAGATCGCCCTCCATGAGTTGCTTTTGGTCGTGGGGGTTGGGGGGGTTGTATTGTAGTATCTCAATGGATAGTTGTCGCCTGCCTTTAATTGGACAGCCTCCAGCCGGTACGCTGCTGTCCCGCCATGGTCTAATTTCTTCATTGGATTATGGAGATCAGGAAACATTCAACCAGCATACCGAAAACATCACACCAAGCCACTAAAGAGAACAACAAGATATACAGCTCTTAAGCTGAGAAGTTGTTCAGTTATCACTGACATATAAATTGTGTGGACCTGACTTGAGTTTGCAGTGGAAAAAAGTCTACTGAGCCTTGTGGAACCAGGCACTAACGGCTCAGATCGACATCTGGCTCTCCATATGAATACCACAGATGACGTGATCACCCTTGACAGCATGTGCGCACCGACACAGAACAGGACGAGTTCAACACGAATGTCGCATCAATGGTTAGGGATATCCTTAGCCATGAGTATTATGCTCCCCAAAGGCGACTTCAACGTTTGAGTGAGTGCAGATAATGGCTCGAGGCATTTCTGTCTTTGCCAGCGTGTGCTGCATAATTTTTATGTGCAGTACTGTTATAATGGCCTATGCGTCACAAACTTCCTCTTCAAAACCAAGCCACAACAAATTTTTTTTTTCTGGAACACATGCGCTCTAAACACCAATCGTGCACGAATTGGGCCAAATTCTGTTTGGACGCATCGCCATAAAGGATAATTATAATTGTTCTACACACGCTCTTACCACACAGGCTATTCCTTGGTTTGTTGCAAAACAAATGAAGAGGTTCCACAGCACTAACAAGCAGGATAGGCCTGGCATCGATTTCTGCAAGATGTCTCAGTCAGACCTAGTGGAACAGTTTGTTGGAGCCTTCGAAATGGAATTCGGCGCTTTACCATCAAGAGACTGCAGCTGCCGAAAAGTGGGAAGCCTTGCGAGACACTATGCAACGCGCAGCCTTCGTCACCGTTGGGAAGAAATACAACACCACACACGGTTGATTTGCAGCCTAGTCGACAAAGATGTTTTAATAGTGACTCATTAGATATGTTTGCGTTAAAAAACAGCAGCAACAACAACAAAAACAACAAAAGCGATTGTTACTACATTTTAGGTACTGTAGTGTCTAGCATATCAACTGTTTAGGCCTAAACACTGACCCATTTACTACACACAATGTAACTATGTCGTTGCAGTTCCCCTCTTAACAACCCCTGTAACATCGCTTCAGCCTGTCCACGGTGTTTGTCCGAAACAGGACTCCGACCCCCCTTGCTAGATTAGAAGTATTATTTTGATAAATCAACTGATTTAAGAGTGTTTCAAGAAGTTTGCTAGTAATCCTACGGGGAACCTGCACACGGCAAACTTTTAAGTACCGGTAATGCACGTAGTTACATTTATTGGCATATAAATTGTTGTTTATCTTAGTCTAAAGAAAAGGATAATTTGTGGGTGGAAATGGACCATGTGGGAGTGAAATACTTTTTAATATAAAAATGCCAATAATAAGGTTGACATATCGAAGAAATAAAGAAACCATCGGCATTAGCAACAACATAATACATTGATAATGCTGTAACATCATTGTTCTAATGCTAAAACGGATTCAGCACCCCACCCCCCCCCCACCACACTCTGTCTGTCTTAAACGTGTTGGTTTTCGTTATAACCTGCTCCACCCCCCCCCCCCCCCAATTTCGTTGTTAAATCGTGTTGTTGCTTATTTAAGACTGCTGGACATACCCTTCACTTTTACCATATTTAACCAAAATTTTATCCACACAAAAATACGAAAATGGTGAGTCTGTCCAAAAGGAGTCCCCGTTGATACTAATGGGATGTATTAACTGTCTTAAGACATCATGAGCATAATATAGTCGTTATTGTGCTCACGTGCCGTAACAACCAACTCACTCACTCGTTCTCCACAAAAACACAATAAAGAGCACGAAAAGGCAGACTGGGTGTAATTGAACACTTCTAAACTGAAATCGAAAGGAAAAACTCGTAGAGAGATTTAACTGCAGTATTTACCGATGAGAATAAAAAAAAGGTAATCCAATATCTCAACAACAACAACAAAAATCTGTTGAAGTAGCGGTGATGTTTAGCACTCCCTAAAAGTCACTTGCGATTGATGAAATACCTGATATTAGGCAACTTACAGGACTTTTATTAAGTCTAGTGTTTGGAAAGGTCTGCACATTTCAAAGGGTGAAAATATTTATGTAGATGTATATAATCTAGGCTATTCGTCCACCTATATCGCACATGATATAATCTTAATCTGGACTCTAGATATCGCTTGGGTCTAAATCTAGATCTAGATCTTAGATTCTAAATAGATTAAAAACAAAAAAAAAAGTTAAAAGGAAAAAAAACAACAACTAGGCTACAAAAAAGCAAAAACCAACCCACCAATAAAAACACGAAAAGAAGAACACAAACAAACAGGTAGCAACAAAAAACAAAAGACCTAAAGTAAATTAAATGTAGATCTAGAAAAAATCTAGGGTTTGCAAGTACATATATATATACAACATTGTGGTAGCTTACAACTGGTCATAGGCCTTCTTAAAAATGTGCATCTTAAGATGCGTCATAGGCCTATAAACTTAACACAACTTTGAATTTATGATCCTAGATCTAGATCTATGTTTGAAGTTTTTCATCTAGACAAAATGATCCCTAACTACTCATGAATTGCAATTGAGTTAAATAAGAACTCTAAGCAAAGAGTCAACTGGCGATTTCTGAGGTCACACCTCGACAATTTGGGGTAATTTTAAAGGTGAAAATTAATATGCTTTTATCTAAAAAATTACGCCCTTCTGAACTTATATTGCTTATAGCAAAACAATGGAATTGAATATATAATTTGACAATTGAAAAAAAAAAAGGGGGGGGGGGGGAAGTATGTCACCCATCTATATTCAGTCTTTAGAAAGCTAATTATGTATTTATGATATGCTTGTAAGAATGTGCTTGGTACATTTGAATTATCAATATAACTATAGTTGTCTCTCTAAATTATCACTTTATCTTTAGTACTTTTCAAAAAGCATTTTTAAAGCACTTAAATGGCATATAAATAAACTAACAAAGTTCATGTGAAGCGTTTTTTTAAGACTCAGTCTACTGTCTTTTTACTGCGAGAATATTTGATTCTTGCACTTGAGAATGCAATAAAGCTGTCACTCCTGTAGACACTGCTGAGAACTCATCTATGATCTTCATCTGTATAGTAAACTCACTCAAAGTGTGCCATTATTATGAATAGATTCAAAATATTCTTTCTTACGAATTACACCCCCAGCTTCATCTTGAGATCTTATATTGGAGACAAAGGTTATGGCTGCGGAGAGCAGAGTTCAGGATGGTATGGGGCCATACGGAGATATTGGATCATCTCCAGAGGTAAACAGATTCTCTTTTGATTGAAACTGCAATAAAATATAAACATTAAGTTATAATAATATCGAGGGTATTTTACACATTATCACTTAAATTTCAAGCACCAAAACTCAAACTACATGTACAGGTAACATTTCTTGCTAGTAATTGTTATTAAAAAAAAAAAATTTAAACTCTAGGAAACACAAGAAAAAAGTTCTTATTTTTTTGTTCTTTTAATTCTCAATGTAAATGTACGCACATCATTTTTTTTTAATCAAAGAAAAAGCTAAATTTTTGGGCCTTATGATATTTCTGTACAATCTGTTCTGCGGATGAAAAATTTGTAATTATTGAGAAGCTATGGTGTATATATTTATTTGATGCAGGTTTTTACTTATTATATATTTATTTTATGCAAGTTTTACTTGCAAGTATGGCTTTTTCAGTTCATGTTTTGATCTATTTTACCTCAGAGAGAACCCCTTGCCTTTATTACAAATGAAAATAAACTGACTCCTGAGACCGCTGAAGTTGTTGGAGCTATTAGAAAGGTAGTTGAAAATTTTCCTTTCTTTTAATTTTCTTTATATTATTTTGTTTGTAAAACCACTTTTTATAATTTTTTGTGTGTGAAATATTATGTATTATTTAAAAACCCTCTTTCTACAAAAGCCTTTTGACAACTTTCTTTTAATATTCTCCTGTGTTTCAAAGAAAGTAAAAGACAAATAAACTATACAATGACATATTTGCATTTAGCCCATAGCAATCTTATATGAAAAATGAAAAAAAAAAGAAAGAAACAGTCCAAAAACAATTTAATATTATTGATGTGACTTAAAACAAAGACACACAGTAGTTGTATTATTATAAGCTTTACAAACTATGCTTCTTTTATCTTTTGAAAATAACTACACAACGACTAAAAGACACTTATTTCTTGCCTTCTTAATGACCACCAGCTTGCAGAAACACTGCTGTTTCACTGGAAGACTTTTCCTATCATTCTGCCTGCATCCATCACTGAGCAGAAAGCTACGTTATTGGCCAGCGATGGTGGGGAATCCTGGGTAAGTTAAATTTCATATAACTAGGTAATGTTTTTGTAATTAGGGTGAAAAAAATTCTTTTGTTTATAAATTTATTGTGCTGTATAAATATTCATTATTGAATCGAAATGATCATTTAGGAACATATTTTTTTTCATATTGATTAAATTATATTTTTGAACAGAGCTCACTCGAAAAATGGAAAGGTGTATCATTATGAAAATTTGTATCTGAATAATCAGTGTCTTGTCAAACATGTTTCAACTGTTCTCATTTGCCATATCGATGGTCTCGGGCACAGACCGTGCCCGAGACCATCGATATGTTACATTTAAGCACCCACTCATTTGTACAGCCTTGCTTGAGATTAATTGAATTTTGGCACCACCATATAGAAATTTATTGTTGTAATTAATTATAATTGTAATTAATCAATAAATATTATCAGGCATGGCTTCGTTATAGTTATATTTTTTGGACATCACAACTGATGCAAAGTTTCTATATTAACTTTGAAACTTTATACAAATCATAGGGAGCTGTTAACTTCAAGGATCTGTTCAAGGCACCCACATTTGATGAACTAGAGGCAGTAGCAATAGATGAAAATGGTAAACTGAAGAGACTGAATGAGGAACAGCTGGCCTTAATCAAAACAACAGGGTAATTTCTCAGCATGTTTTATAAAATTTTATCAATACTTATTGTGCATTGTCCTTCTCAACTTTGCCCAAAAAAGTTTGCTGTGCTTAATTTATTTATTAAAAAAAATCATTTTTTTAAATTCTTATTTACTTGTCTTTAAATTCAATTGATAATATAATACTTATTTTGCATTCTCGTCATAAACTTACTATTATTTTTTTTGCCTTTTAAATTGTCCTCTATACTCTTAAATTCAGTTTTAACTGATTGAAAAATAGGACATTGAAATTATTTTTTCCTCAGAGAATTCAATGTTCCCAGCCTGAATTTCAATGGTCAAAATCATCGCTGGAGACTAAGTAGGCTTCTACAGAAAGGTTCAGAAAAGACAAGAAGTAGTTTTCTTGGGGTAATTCTTCTGTAGTGGTTTATTTTCTCATTTTGTTATAAGTTACGACATCAATTATTTTAGATATTTTTCCATTTTTCTTGAAATACATTCTTTTTTCCTTAGTGTACAGCTGTAAATTGTCAATAAGATTTCTTTTTATAGAAAAAAACCCAACACTATTTCAAAGACAAATATGGTAGGAAAAAGTGAATTTCCTAAAAAGTTTGACCAAATAAATGAGGACAGAACCATTATGTGTAAGCATCTTTATATATGAAAGGGCAGTGCAAAGATTTTTTATCTTATATTTGTTATAATCATTGATTTGGATTAGTCAGTAAAGTATGCATGCTATAATTTCCTGTTATCAGTTAAAATAGGATTATTGTGGTAATTGAATACAAAAGCGGGAGTTCGAATTCGCATTATAACATCTTACTTCAAGCCATATAATTTGCTCATGTGTCTTGATTTAGGCTCATGAATAAGATAGATTCAATGTTGCCATTGTGTCCAATTTTAATACAGTTTTATGTGTTTTCAGGACGTTGCCAGATCCCTCTCTCTGCTGGTGATAACTGCTCGGGACAGATTTTGCTCAAACAGTTTCAGCCTTAAGGAAGCTGCAAGAGGTTGGGCTTCAGGACTTTGGAACTTGTTGGGTGAGTTCTTTCTTGCTCTGAAAAAAAAATAATTCATTAATAAAAAAAGAAAGCTCTATGAATTTCCAAGCAAATCACTTTTTTCCTGAACTCTTTCCCTACCCACCCAGATTCATATTCATTAAAAGATATACAAATCTGAGCTGGTTTGGGAAATGGAAAGTGTTAAGTCAGTTATACATCAGCTGACTTTAGAAGGCACTATTTATTTTAACTCAACAGTTTGATTTTAAAAAGCTGAGACTTTAGAAGTTATTATTTGTTTTAACACAACAATTTGATTTATAAAGTTGAGAAGAACAAATTATCTTGTAATATCTCCTTTGACAAATCTGCTGATATATTCCAAGTGCCAAAAAAGAAAAAAAAATGTTTTGCTTGAATTATCATTTGAAAATGTGCTATCTGCAATATTTAACTTTGGTTTCATAAATAGAGTTATGTCTTGAAGTCCTTGCCAAATCATTATGTCCCCATTTTCCTGTAATTGTAGAGTTTTTATGCCTATGAACAGTATTTTTGTGGGAAATTGATTCTGAACATGACAAAATACCATTATTTTTTCCTCTCTTCTCCATCATAGTTTTGTTTAAAATTTATTTTTTCATTTATGCAATGTTGTATTTGTCTATTATCTTTGGCCAGATATTGTAATTGGTGTTCCTTCTACAAGTCCAGGAGATCTATGCCAAAAGTTGCATGAGGAACGCATGCGTTACCTGGTAGCAGAGCTAGATATTAAGGTACACAATCGAAAAGAAAGCGGAGAACGATATTTTGACTCCATCCTTCTCTTCCTTATAGTTTAATGTTTTCTTGATGTTGTGTATTGTTTCCGAAACATATAGAAAGTCATTTTCAAGGATAGTTTAGTTTGCCCTATAACGATAACAACAAGGAGCAAAATGCAAGGCACATATTTCACTTACTTGCTACAAGGTTTGGCCTAGACAAAAAATTATAGAGCCATAGAAATGAAATCAGCGGGAAATGTTGCCTTACGTTACCCAATCATATCCTATTTGACTATAGAATCACATAATACCATGTGTATTTGTTGAATCTCCTCACTCATGCGCACAATTTTTCGCAAACTATACACCTTTAAAATATTGAGAGTAAACAAAGAAAGCATATTCAAGTGGTTGTAAAAGTTCATTTATGGTTAGGGCTTAATGACTTTAAATCTTTGGACAAATGGTTGATAAAATACTTATCATAATAATAATAATAATTATAATAATAATAATAATGATAATGATAATAATAATAATCTGTATGTCGGATGTGGTATGGTAGGAAGTTCCAACTGCTGTAAAGCGCACTGGGTTTGGCGACTGGTGTGTGGCCGAGCATTATCGTGCTGGATGACAACGTCTTTGACTTTGTCCTGTCGAACCCGTCTGAGTCGGCACATCAATGCACGCAGAGTTGACACATATATCTCTGAATTTATTGTTGTGCCTTGCTCCAAAAACTCAATATGGACAATAACTTCCATGTACCAGAATATTGTCAGCAAAACCTTACGAGCTGATGCAAAGACTTTGAACTTCTTCGGGGCTGGAGAGTTCTTGTGTCGGTACTGCATAGACTGCATCTTGCTCTCTGGGTCATAGTGATGCACCCAAGACTCGTCACCAGTGATGATGCTCCGCAGAAAACGCTCGCCGTCATGAGTGAATCTTTCCAACAGTTGTGTACAGATCGTTTTCCTCTGTGCCTTCATTTCCACAGTGAGCTGTCTCGGTACCCATCTTGCCGAGACTTTCCTGTAACCAAGGTGGACTGTGATAATGTGATGAACTCGTTCTTTTGAAATGTCAAGAGCATTTGCAATGTCTATTTGTTTCACTCTTCTATTTGCAACAATCATTTCGTCTACCTTTGTTGGTGCTCAGACAGGTTCGACAGGAAAAAGTCAAAGACGTTGTCATCCAGCACGATAATGCTCGGCCACACACCAGTCGCCAAACCCAGTGCGCTTTACAGCAGTTGGAACTTCCTACCATACCACATCCGACATACAGTCCTGATTTGGCCCCGTCTGACTTTTTCTTATTTCCTTTGCTGAAGAAACATCTCAAAGGAAATCACTATGAAACAGATGCAGAAGTTGAGGCGGATGTTCGCTCTTGGTGCCGATCCCAGACACCAGAATTCTTCACCGACGGAATGCGAAAACTTGTACAACGCTGGCGCCTCTGTATTGAACGCGATGGTGACTATGTTGAAAAATGATAGTTAATCAGATAGGGGAGACTCTAAGCTTTCATTTGATGTGTAACTTGCTTCTGTAGTCCTTCAAATAAAAAAGTTATTAAAAAACGGCCCTTATTTATCAGCCTGCCCTCGTATTATTATTATTATTATTATTATTATTATTATTATTATATTATTATTATTATTAGTAGTAGTTTAAAAAAATAATTATGTTATTGTTTTTACAAAAGATTTTTTTCCTTGAAAATTTGAATGATTATCATC
>RQTK01000234.1:288315-317216 GCA_003991915.1 Elysia chlorotica | reverse complement strand
GTTGTTGTTGTTGTTGTTGTTGTTGTTGTTGTTGTTGTTGTTGTTGTTGTTGTTGTTGTTGTTGCTGTTGTTGTTGTTGTTGTAATTAACTTAGTTATCATTGTTTTACCACCAGCAATATACAGTTTTCAACTTTCAATTATGAATGGTATCATGAGCATGATTTATACAAACCATAAAGATCACAAAGTCAAATTAATATGCAATCTTTGATATGTAACTAACTCTTTGTTTTCCAAGATGTAAGATCTTTTATTTATTTACTTATTATTTTGACATTTGCTTGGCAGGCCAACATACATTACTGGGCAGAGAAGAGTGTAGACAGAGTAACAAGCACCAGGTATCCATTTTGGCGATGGTGGAACTTTCTACAAAGGGCCTGGGCAAACACATGGAATGTTATTTACTTTTTAGGGGTAAGAGAATGTTAAATCTATCACTTTTTAGTAATAAAAACTAAGTGTCTCTTTAAATTTTCCATGAATTTTATTCATGGTGGATAATGTAGGGACAGTAGAATTTTGTAAAATGATAATGTATAGCAAAGATTTATCAAAGTGCCTGATTCGTGCTAATTGCTAGAACGAATAAATATGGAATGCTCCAAAAGCTTATTATTTGTAAAATGGAAAAATAATCGCAAAAAATAAAGATCCACCACATAAAAAAAATGCTATATATATCTGTTAGGATAGCTTTTCCTATGTTATATTTTGAATAGTGTTTTGTAAATGTCATTGTGCGTGTCTTTGAACCGGTTCTGTGTTTGTTGGGTTTTTGTGTATTCATGATCCGTGTTCATTGTGAACGTTTGTCAGTATTGCGTGTTCTGGAAAGTTCTAATGTAACCTTTAAATAGAGAAGACATTTGGGATCTCAGCACTTTTGGTCGAGTCCTGTTCATGTGCGGTATGTTATGTTAGGTACGTTAACGTTTATGTTGTATTTTTGATCGATGTTATAGAAGAAGTATTTTTCTCATTTAAAATGCACATTTATATTTTTCTATTCTAGTTAATAAACCTTTTGATGCAGTCAATGTGTTTGTTTGCTAATTTGTATATTCACCACTGAGTTATGTCCTAGCAATATCATTACTTTTATATTGTTATGTACAGTGCATCTCACCCAAAAATATAATTATATGTGTATAAGTTCACTGTGTTTGCTATGTGCAGATCCTTGTTCCATGGTGCAGCTCACTGGGACTGCGAGCGTTGCTTTGGCCGACAGCCTTTATCCCAGATAAGGAGCTGTCTCAGGTTGACGTGAGTTTGTTTCAAAGAAACTTTGGTTATTTCTTATTGATCAACATGTATGATGAGCATTTTAAGGACTAGTTTAGTTTAACACTTTAACACTTTGAAAATTGTTGAAAATTCAATCCAAGATTCATACGCTCCCTTATGCCTCAATTTTAAAATGCCATGTTTTTTTCGCTACAAAGATGTTAGGGACAACTACATTTTTCTTCTACCTAAGACAGTCCCCTTGTACACTTATATTAGTTTTATTACTTTTAAAATACCACAATGCTTTCTCCATTTGAGCCTTGCTTTCCGGCACTACACTGTATTCTTCTGTTGTGTATTATTAATTATCATTGCCATATCTTTGTTTTCAGAGCTTGTTGATTGTCGCGCACACTTACCCTAGTATAAATACTGTTCAATATTGTCACAACTTTATTCCCAGGGCTCGTTCTACCCAAAGCCGTCGTCTAGCACACATACTCTAGTGTCAAGGCTGAGAGCTCTCTGGGCCAACGTTGCAAGCTCAAGGGCTGCTTTTGAAGCTGCCCCAGATACAGGTAAAGTTATAGAATTGGTTCAAAGGGCAGGTAACTAGGAAGCAAAAGTGGAAATCTTGAATATCTTTTTTTCTGGCATATTTAAGACTTGCATACTTTAAAAAATACAAAGTTTATGAGAACTTTGTTTAAAAATTATAGGAGATTTATATTTGTGAAGAGTAAACTATGTTCAGACTAGGGCTTTTTATAATAAAAATGAATATCTCATAATTATTAGCTTCACGATTCTATACCATTACAAATGATTACAGCAAATCCTTCTAATAATACTATGAAGTTTGGTTTTTAAACGTTTTTTGCAATCATGTATTTTTATTATTTATAATATAAAAGACAACCACTCTGTCAAAGTTATGTTGAACAAAGCGTATCTGAGGAGAGGATGCTTCGAAATATATCCACCAATGATTACAAGCTGGCTCTGATCTAAGGGTGGGAAGCTTAATCATCTCTCATTTACTTCATGGCTGGCTTGAAATGAAGAATATTGTTAAAAATTTTTTTTTCAAAACTCTTTTCTGCCAAAACATTTTGTGCTTTTCTACTAGCCTAAATCAAACAAGAGTGGTTATTGAGTTGAAAATAACCCAAACTATTTGTCTGGTTATATTTTCTCCATAAAAACCATTAAAATTAAAGCCCAGTAAAGTTTTAATTTTTTTGTTTATTTACTTAAAGTGTCAGTTTTAAATCTCTCTACTTCAAATGTAATAGTATATGTTTAGTGGACAATTTGACAATACAGTTCTATGCAGTTTGTTCTGACAACAAAAGCATCAACCATTTTTTCCCCCAGTTTTTCTTGGCACAGGAATGCAGTGACACAGGAATGTATATATTTTTTATTTAAAAAAAAAAAAAATGAGATTTGCTTTTCTGCAAACTTAATAAGGTTATTTTGTAGACGCAGGCATCAACTATCTTCGTGTTTCCCTAGGTATACTATTGCTTCACCTCAAGTACCTGGGATAATAACATCTGAGATATGACATTCTGTTATGACAGTCTGTTAGCTCAGTGAGATTTTTTTGCTGTTGACACGTGGTGCATTGGGCCACCGGTGTGAAGATGCTGTTCTATCAACTTTTTTTCTGGGCCCCCTGTGTCACCCAGCACGGAATGGGTAGCTCAGGCTCTCGAGTCACTGCAATAGTAACGCAATACAAGAAAGTAATTGCAACCTAGCTATAAGTGCCATTTGCTTAGTACAATCCGGACCCTAACTCTCGCTACAAGTGCCGTTTGCTTAGTACAATCAGGACCCTGACTCTCGCTACAAGTGCCGTTTGCTTAGTACAATCCGGACCCTGACTCTCGCTACAAGTGCCGTTTGCTTAGTACAACCAGGACCCTGACTCTCGCTACAAGTGCCGTTTGCCAAATACAATCCGGACCCTAACTCTCGCTACAAGTGCCATTTGCCAAGTACAACCAGGACCCTAACTTTTGGTTCCCTGACTCTGTCAAGAGCATGGGACCAACTTTACTCTAAGCACCAACCATCTTCTTGTTTATCCAGGTTTTGTAGGCAAGAGGATGACACTACACTTAAGTGCCTGTGATAAGAATGTCTGAGATATTCTTTGATCTCAGTGAGGTTATTTTGTAGACACAAGCATCAAGCATCTTCTTGTTTCTTTTAGCTTTCTGGTGCTTTACTTCAAGTGCTTGTGATATGTCTGAGACTTGAAATTCATTAGACATAAGCATCAACCATCTTCTTGCTTCTTTAGGTTTTCTGACGCTTTACTTCAAGTTCCTGTGACATGTCTGAGATAAGAAATTCATTAGACATAAGCATAAACCATCTTCTTGTTTCTTTAGGTTTTCTGACGCTTTACTTCAAGTACCTGTGACATGTCTGAGATAAGAAATTTATTAGACATAAGCATCAACCATCTTCTTGTTTCTTTAGGTTTTCTGACGCTTTACTTCAAGTTCCTGTGACATGTCTGAGATAAGAAATTCATTAGACATAAGCATCAACCATCTTCTTGCTTCCAAAGGCTTTCTGGGCAAGAGCATGACGCGGCACTTCAACCGCCTGTGGAACTTCGTCCTGAAGGGAGCCCTGGGCAGTGCCATCACGGTCCTGGTGATGCCTGTAGCCTGCGTAGTCACCTCGTCACTGTCTCTGTTGGGAGCTGTGCTCGCGCCTCTCTGGTGTGTTATTTTGATGTCTGTTTTTTTCGTTGTCTGTGATGTGGACAAATCCGTTGATATATTTTAACAGAGTAATTACTCTAAAACATGAGAGAGTGATTGGAAAAGTGGGGATGGGAGGGTGTGATAGTGAAATATGCTAGCATTTATTTTAAAAAGTTGCTCAGATGAATCTTATTTTCACAGATGTAGACAATGTTGGTTAATATAGTGTCTATGAAAGTAAATTTTAGGCTTTAGCTCATGTATAGGTGGGTTGATTGTTGGCTGTGTGGTGGGAACATAGATTGTTATATTTTTGAACATTTGTTTTTTTTTGTAAAATGTGAAGAGGGATGTGGTCGGCGAGGATGTGGGGAGTGTGAATAGTACTACTATTAGAAAGTAACATGATTGAAGTTAATTTCCAAAGAGGTTGAGAGTTTCGGTTAATAATAATACTGTCTATTTAAGTGATTTTTAGGCTCTAGCTTATGGCACTTTGGTGGATTGATCGCATGGTGGACACATTTGGTTGTTGTTGGAAAACATGAGGGATGGAAGGGTGGGGCACATGGTAGCTAAAATAAAAAAAAGTAATATAAATGAAGTTGCTTTCCAGAGAGGTAGATAATTGTGATTAATATAGTGTCTTTGTAAGTGATTTTTAGGGTTTGGTCATGCCTCTTTGTTGTGTTCAATACTGTGTGTGCGAGTTGGAACAATGAGTTTTTTATGATTTTGTTTTTGATTAAAAATATTTATGAAAGATCCATGTGAAATCTGATTGTGTGATTGTGTCTTGTTTCTTTAGATTTTCTGATGCTTAACTTCTACTGTCATATGTCTGAGATAAGAAATTCATTAGACATAAGCATCAACCATCTTCTTGCTTCTTTAGGTTTTCTGACGCTTTACTTCAAGTTCCTGTGACATGTCTGAGATAAGAAATTCATTAGACATAAGCATCAACCATCTTCTTGTTTCTTTAGGTTTTCTGACGCTTTACTTCAAGTTCCTGTGACATGTCTGAGATAAGAAATTCATTAGACATAAGCATCAACCATCTTCTTGCTTCCAAAGGCTTTCTGACGCTTTACTTCAAGTTCCTGTGACATGTCTGAGATAAGAAATTCATTAGACATAAGCATAAACCATCTTCTTGCTTCCAAAGGCTTTCTGGGCAAGAGCATGACGCGGCACTTCAACCGCCTGTGGAACTTCGTCCTGAAGGGAGCCCTGGGCAGTGCCATCACGGTCCTGGTGATGCCTGTGGCCTGCGTAGTCACCTCGTCACTGTCTCTGATGGGAGCTGTGCTCGCGCCTCTCTGGTGTGTTGTTTGTTGTCTGTGATGTGGACAAATCTGTTGATATATTTTAACAGAGTAATTACTCTAAAACATGAGGACGTGATTGGAAAAGTGGAGATGGGAGGGTGTGATAGGGAATTATGATAACACTTATTTAAAAAAGTTGCTCAGATGAATCTTATTTTCTGAGATGTAGACAATGTCGGTTAATATAGTGTCTATGAAAGTAAATTTTAGGCTTTAGCTCTTTGGTGTGTTATTTGTTGTCTGTAATGTGGACAAATCCGTTGATATATTTTAAAAAATTACTTACTTTAAAACATGAGTGAGGGAGTGATTGAAAAGGGGCGGTGGGAGGGTGTGATAAGGAAATATGATAGCATTTATTTTAAAAAATTGCACAAATGAATTTTATTTTCAGAGATGTAGACAATGTTGGTTAATATAGTGTCTATGAAAGTAAATTTTAGGCTTTAGCTCATGGCTCTTTGGTGGGTTGATTGTTGGCTGTGTGGTGGGAACATGGATTGTTATATTTTTAAACATTTTTTTTTTTTGTAAAATGTGAAGAGGGATGTGGTCAGCGAGGATGTGAGGAGTGTGGATAGTACTAATGTTAAAAGAAACATGAATGAAGAGGTCGACAATTTCGGTTAATAACAATATTGTCTATACTTATAAGTGACTTTTCAGCTTTAGCTCGTGGAACTTTCGTGTAACTGTGTGGTGGGCACATTTTGTTGTTGTTGGAAAACATGAGGGATGTAGGGGTGGGGCACGTGGCAGCTAAAATAAAAAAAAAAGTAATATAAATGAGGTTGCTTTCCAGAGAGGTAGATAATTTTGTTTAATATAGTGTCTTTGTAAGTGATTTTTAGGGTTTGGTCATGCCTCTTTGTTGTGTTCAATGCTGTGTGCGTGTGCGTGTTTTGGAACAATACGTTTTTATGGTTTTGTTTTTGCTAAAAAAAAATTTATGAAAAATCCATCAGAAATCTAATTGTGCGATTGTGCCAACAGTATCTTTAACCAGTTTGAAAGAAGCAACATTAATGAAGTTACTATTACAGAGGCAAACAGTGTCACTCAATATAGTTTCTAGTCAAGAGATTTTTCAACTTAGTCTGTATGATGTCAACAGAGCAATGGAATCCTAAACCAGTTTTAACATTATATTAGAAAATATGTTCAAACGCTTACACATTGATACACAGGTTGTATTTTTAAAAGATTGATGCTGCAAAGCAAACAAGTTGGCTTTTATTCAAAATGATAGGTAGAAAGTATTGATTAAGCACTTGCTCTTTTATTTGAATGTCTTCTCATAGTTCTAATCAAAGCGACATATAAAAAACTTCTAGAAAATTTGTAACTTAAATAACAATGTTAGGACAGAAAAGGAACAAACTATTAGCTAAAACTAAAGTGACAGAAATGATGGTACGATGGATGAAAAACTACAATGCACGGATATTATACAAGATTGCCTTTTTGTAATATCAGTAGATAAATCTTTACGTACGCTTTTCTAGACAAAACTATTGGAAGATATAATAATATTATTACAGCAATGGTGGATAGTTTGGATTGTCAAGTGGTTGAGGAAAATTTGTATTGTTTATCCGGTATATGTACACTGCTTCAAAAAAGAGAAATTAAATATGTCATAAGTTACATGAAACTATTTTCACATGAAATGGTTTTTAACTTTCAAGCATTGTATTTCTCTTAGCACTTTCACAATTTAGAAAACTGCATGCAACGATTGTTTTTTTTTGTGGTGGTGGAATATTTTTTGATCTTGTGAAATAATCAGGAAAAAGGAATTTTTTTCAATCTAAATTTAAATATCATACTAAAATATTATCCATAAGATGCAAGATATTTAATTAATCATAAGTCATTTTAACGACATTTTTATATAATTCATGATATTTGTTTCTTTTACATATCAATTTTAAGTCAAGCAGTTTATTTTCTTTCTTTCTTTTTTTCTTTTCTTTTTTTGCCAAGTGCATAAATTAAGTTTTTAGTTTAAATTGATTCAATTAAGTAAACAAAACCTCATATCGTATTTCTGTTTTTAATAGAGAAGTTAGAAGTCTTGAGGTTTTGCCTGAGCTTTTGATGGAATCGTTTTTCAAAGCATGCCTTTATTTCCATAGGGTTCCTGCCATGACCTTGGTAGCTCACGTCTTCTTTTTCTTGGTATGGGATCTGGACTGCCCCAGTGAGTTATCTCCTCTTTCTCACAACTTTTCTTTCTTTTCTGATTGCATTTATGTCTCTGCAGTAAGAGTTTTCTTACAAATTACTTTGTTGCTTACAGGGAATAAGATTTCATTAAGAGTTACGTTACACAGTGAGAAGACGTTAACTCTGCTTGTCTCTGTAGAGTAGGATTTTGCTTACAAAATACTTTGTTTCCTATAAGGGTAAGATTTTGCTTACAAAACACTTTGTTTCCTATAAGGGTAAGATTTTGCTTACAAAACACTTTGTTTCCTATAAGGGTAAGATTTTGCTTACAAAATACTTTGTTTCCTATAAGGGTAAGATTTTGCTTACAAAATAGTTCATTTCATACAGGCTTTCAGATTTCACAAAAAGTCACGTTACCATGTGAGAAAACACAAAACTGCCTAAGTTTTTTTAGCAAATCAAACAAAAGGATCAGTAGTGAGGGTAAGATTTTGCTTACAAAATACTTTGTTTCCTATAAGGGTAAGATTTTGCTTACAAAACACTTTGTTTCCTATAAGAGTAGGATTTTGCTTACAAAACACTTTGTTTCCTATAAGAGTATGTTTTTGCTTACAAAACACTTCATTTCATACAGGCTTTCAGATTTCACAAAAAGTCACGTTACCATGTGAGAAAACACAAAACTGCCTAAGTTTTTTTAGCAAATCAAACAAAAGGATCAGTAGTGAGCAATGCTCATTAAAATGTACCATAAAAATATGCGCATACTAGGTAATAATAGGAAAGTAATGAAATAATATAACAAGTGCACATATCTTAAAAACATTTTAAATTTTCGAACATAATGCGGGCCGTAAGTACAATGTTTTGATAGCCTACGACTTGTCGTAAAATATGTAAATAAGAAGGCTAACGACAAGTCATAAGCTACCAAAGATGTTATACTGATGATCCTTAATGTCTTCTACCTAAGTCAGGCAGCTCTTTGTGAAATCTCTTTGGCTATACTGATTACTGATACTCTTTTGCTTAAGTCTGATTTTTATCTCAGCTGAATTGGTACGTAGTTTACATTGAGTGTACATTGCATGACTTTACCTTTATTCTTATGAGTGTTCTCTCTCTTTTTTAATCTCAAGCTAAAAGCTCTCAAAGATTTTTACTGTTCATACAATTTAAAATCTATAGATCCCCAAACATTCATTTAACGTTTATCCCCATTATGCTGCACACATGTTGCGCACCTTGATATGCTCTTGTGCTAGAATCTCTTTGTATTGATCTGCACACCTTCCATTTCGAAATAATAGAAATCATTATTAATTTTTGAAGATTCTCCAAAATAGTGCGCACACAAAGAATAGCCCCAAAGTCATGTAATGTGAACAGGTTAAAAATGAGTTTAAAAACAATTATAAAGGCATGAGCACTGAAAGACTTTGCCAACTTTTGCTCACAGACAGGAGAAAGGCCATAGCTTGTGGGGGATGGAGGTGGTTCTTGGAAGAGCACATGGCTTCTATTCAGGCAGTGCCAAGTTTGATCCCCATTAGGGTCGCCTTATTCCCTGCTGGTTGGGTCGGTGGCAGTTCAATATAACTAGCTGAGACGGAAGTCCTAATATTCCACCTCTGTCTCTGAGTGGCAGCATGTAATATTGCCAGACGTCAGTATTGGGACATGTTTGAGATGGAGCTTAGATGATGACTGTGTACTTAAAAAAACAACCAACAACCAACGAACCAAACCAAGCTTGGTAAAAAATAGTACAATCATGAGGAAAGATTGGCAATGATAGACTTGATTTTCCTGCTCCAGCAAACTTTTACTTGCAGACAGGAGAAAGACTATGGTTACGACTGACTTAGTTTTACTCCTTTCATTCTTCACTTGAAGCAGTTTTTTTTTACTTTCATAGTTACTTCTGAATAAGATTTTCTTACCTTTCATACTTTTACTTAAAGCAATTTTTTTCTTACCTTGCATACATTCACTAATAGCTGTTTCTCTTACCTTTTTTAGTTACCTTTGAAGCAGTTTTTCTTACCTTCTGTAGTTTCTCAAGCGTTCATACTGTTGTTTGAATCCCACAGGGTCTGGCAAGAACCGTCTAATGCTGCTGTTCGAGGCTCTTGTGTGGAACTTCCTCCTGCAGGGATGTCTGCAGCCCCTCGCTGCGATGATCGTGGGCGCAGTCGTCTGCCCTTTGACTGCACTGGCTGGATTTCTTTGTATGTTAAGCTATGTGCACTCTTTTTTTGTTGTAAAATTTCTTAGACTTTTATCCAATACTAACTGCTTATTAATATATATCTATAAGACAATGATTAATATTTACTAAAAACGTACTTCTAACCACAGATGAGCACTACCTCAAACTCTAAGGGAGGAAGGGAGGATGAGGGGCCAACTGGAGCAAGTGTTAGATTTCATCCCCTACTGGTTGGGTTGGAGTCATGGTCTCCCTGCACTGTCTACGTGTGGCAAGGCATAAAATTGTGGCAGCTTGATCTTGGGACTCGTTCACAATATATAGTCTATTTATTTCTGATGTTGGAAGCTAAGCAACAAACAAAAACAAACAAACAAAAACCTACTTAAACTATGTAACTCTGAACTATTCCTATCGCATGTTTCAGTCGCTGGCGTCCGGTTCTGCCTGCGCAGTGCCTGGGATGTTGTCATGTTCCAGCTGATCGTGAAGCCCAGGGGACGCGTACCGTCCAGCAACGGGTTTGTGGCGCGGAGGATAGCAGGCCCAGGCTTGGCCTCAAACTACTTCTTCCAGGTGATATGGACAGAACATTAACATTTTCCCATCACAGCGCGTATATGTTGTACATATTGCCTCAAACTACTTCTTCCAGGTGATATGGACAGAACATTAACATTAACATTTTCCCATCACAGCGCGTATATGTTGTACATATTGCCTCAAACTACTTCTTCCAGGTGATATGGACAGAACATTAACATTTTCCCATTGCATTCATGATTCACTCATATGTCCTAATTTCCACTAAACTATAGTCTATACAAATATACAATACAGAAGGCGAATTTTACAGCATTAATTCCTAATTTCTACTAGCTATACAATACAGAACGCAAATTTTACGCACGACTGAAGAAGAAGATGGCTTCTAACAAAAGGAAATGTTTTTCGATTGAAAAGAAGGCTGAAATAATCAACAAAGTTGACAGGAAGAAAAAAAACGAAAGCCCAAATTTGCAGAGACTATGAGATTTCATCTGGTACCTTGTACACCTTGAGAGATAAAGAACCGATCCTGTCAGCTATCAACAAAGGACAATTCAAACCAGACCACTTTTATCAAAAGTGAAAAGTGTATTAAAAAAAAAACAAGAAACAAACAAACAAACAAAAACAAAAACAAAAAAAAAAAAAATTGAACTAATAAAACTAATAGTAATATAAAAACAGTGCCTACGGCCCAATAGTCACGTTTATTTTATTGTTATGCAAGGGGGGGGGGGTAATTTTTTTGATAATTTTTCGCTAACTTCCCTTTGCTTGCCTATTGCGGGAGCTTGCCTACAGCGGGACTTTTCTTCTGGGCCGGAAAATCCCGCTGTAGGCATGTTTTACTGTACAGATTGAAGCCTTTAGAACCTGTCATTACAAATCACATCGCACATATGTTGTACATATTGCCTCAAACTACTTCTTCCAGGTGATATGGACAGAACATTAACATTAACATTTTCCCATCACAGCGCACATATGTTGTACATATTGATATGCTCATCCACAAGGTCAATGAAAGATGAGATGACATTTTACATTTTCAAACCCTCAAGAGAAATTGGGTCGGTTTAGAGACAGGTGTGGGTGTGGATGGGTGGTGGGAGGATGAGGTTAGCTCGCTTAAGTGGTGGAGCACTTGTTTTAAATTTTTCTGCCTTGGATGTTTCTAGTTTGAGTCCATGATTGAGCAAAAATATTTGTGGAACCTTGTTCTGTACTACTGATTTGGTGTCAATAGAATGGAACTGACCAAGTCTCAGGTATCCCGCCTCGTGATCCTGTCTCGGTATAGGATACCTTTCTGGAGGCCTAGCAGGAGTAAAAGGGAGTTTTGCTTGCTAGCATGGCAATCACTCTGTACTTTATCAGATTCCCACTGTGAAATAACAGTCACTATCAAAGTGCATTTTCTCATCTTTTTCTTTTTTGTTAAACCTTTGGTTAAACTCTCCATTTTGCCATATTTTCCTTTATGATTATCACTTTGTTGTTAAATTTGACCAGTGAAATCACACTGCTTTTCAAAGTGTTTTTTTTCCCTCTCTTTCTTGTAAAACCTTAGGATGAACCTTTTTTATTTCTTTTTTTGTGGTGTGACATTCAAAGAGCCCTATATACATTTGTGATAAAATTAGAATTCACAGTTAAAAAAATTCCAACTGAATGAAACAATTATAAAAAAATAGTTGTATGGACCAGTATGTTTCCTTCTCCCCCCTTCCCATATTTGTGAAGCAAAAAGGTGAAAGGGTGAATCAGGCCGGATTAAAAAAAAAGTTATTTATATTGTGTTAAGTAGCAGCTAATGCACTTTAGAGGCTAAAAAAAGTATAACACTATTACGTCTAGTCCGAGAGATAATAACATTTTGGTTGAAAATGAACACGGTCAATATAGAGTAGTTTCTCTATTTTCACAGGGCTCTTGCTCAAAACTTATGTCAGCAACCTGTGCCTGATTGACCCTTGTTGCCTCACATTTGTCTCAATGTTCTAACCTGCTGTCCACTCTGCTGTCCATCAGATTCGGCCAGAGCAGGCGCTGGCGGCCGTGGAAGCCAGGGCTGAGCACGATGAGCTGATGGCGTGGCAGAAGAACGTGATGGCGGTTATCGAGGCGCCGAGAGACACCTACAGGTAGGACTTGTGTTTGTGTACCTCGCACCGAGCATTCCGAACGGCTTCTGTTTGTATTGTGTGTTGTTTAGCATCCAATGTCAGCAGTATGTAGGATTCATTGTAGTCAGGCCTCAAGACTAACGCCTGACAACTTTATGTGCTGCTACACAGAGACCAGTAGGGTGATACCATGACTCCTGTCTCAGCTGGTCACATTGATACTAACACTGACCCAACCAGGAGGGTATAAAGTCGAACAAATTATTATTGACAGATTGTGAGTTTCGAACCAGGTCCCTCTCAATTGGGAGACCAATGCTCTACCACTTATGCCAGTTTGCCCCCTCCCCTCCTCTGCCTAGTAGAATGGCGTATATATATGAGGGAACCTGGGTGTCTAGCCCTCCAAACATAGAAGAACATAGAAGAACTACTCTATATTTTCACTTTCACTTTCTAGAAATTTTTCTTAACCTCTGGGATAAAGATTTTTTTATAGTAAAATGCCATATTGCAAAAAAAAAAAAAATCCCAAATTACATACATCTAGGCATAAGCAGATTATTTCATTCTAAAAAAGCGTATTGTTAGTGTTGATCTTGTAGTATGTTTGGGGAGATATCAGATTGAATACAGTTGTATTTTTAAAAATGTCTTGTCTTGCATTGTTTCAAAGGGTTTCTGTCTGTTTGGCTCTCTGTCTGTCTGTTTGTCCTCCTGTCTGTTGGTTCATCTGTTCGTCTGTCCATCTGTCTAACTGTCAGTCTGGGTGTCTGAATATGTGGCTTTCTTTGTGGCTAACTGTCTGTCTGTCTGTCTTTGACTCTGTCTTCGTGGCTAGCTGTCTGTCTGTCTCTGACTGTATGTTTGTCTGTCTGTATTGCTTCTGTCTGTCTCTGTCTGTATGTTTGTCTGTCTGTGTTGCTGCCTGGCTGTCGGTCTGTCTGTCTGCCCATCTGTCTGTCTAACTGCCTGTCTGGATGTCTGTCAGTGTAGCTGTTCTTTGGGCTGTCAGCCTGTCTCTCTTAATGAATATATTGATTCTCTTTTCTTTTTGAAGAGGATGGGGTTGGGTGCAAATGAAGTATATGAAGCACTAAAACTGTTCTCTCTCTCACATTTCTTTAGTTAAGTGTTGTAGCATATGATTGCACATATGTTTTTAGAAAAGAGATAATCATGAATTTATATTTATGTATCAACTGCTCTGGGACATGAAAACTGTCATCTTGTGGCAAATTACCTTGCCATGAAATGATCTATGCATTTATATCTGGAATAGAAATTGTATCGTCTCAGGAAGTATTGTTTTAGAAAAGCCTGAGACTCAACAGGAGCGAGAGATCACCTTTTCCGAATATTCTTTGAAGGTTTGTGTTCTATTGGTTGGAAATAATTATTATAATCATGTAAATCTGGATTCCTCAGAGGAGATAACTCCTCTCTCACAACCAGATATTGTGTCACTCTGTCTTATTTCCCACTAGTGGTTCTCTATTTTTCTTTTCTTTTCTGTTATGTTATTTCATTGTTATTGTTTAAAAAGAAGAAATCTGAAGATGGCTTTCAAGTAGTGAGATCATAAAACATGTTATACTAAGCTTGAACAACTTTCAATCAATCAATCATCCTGTCCCACTGTCCCTGATTGGATCCTCCATGTTAATGTTTTTGTTTGTTTGTCCAAGCATGCATCTGTCGCTCTCTGTCGCTCTGTCTGTCAGTCTATAGCCTCATTAACACTCCCGTGCTCTCTGTATCCCCATCGATTTGTCAGTCTTTTTTTAAAATATTTTTTTTCTACCTGCCTCTCGTTTACTCTCCGATATTATTCAAGTTTATTTAAACTTGTTTGTGCCTGTCACAGTTGAATCTCTCTTTGTCTCTATCACCATCTCTCTCCCTCTGTCTCTCTCTCACACTCTCTCTCCTCTCTCTCTCTTTCTGTCTAGACTAAACTTATGGAAAATATAAATTATATAATGCTAGACTCGTAATAACGTAAATACATGTAATAGGAAGCCTTTCGCCTATATCGATGAATCTCTCCCCCCCCCCCTTTCTCTCTCTCTCTCTCTCTCTCTCTCTCTCTCTCTCTCTCTCTCTCTCTCTGTCTCTCTCTCTCTCTTATAACACCCAAAAACGTGCATTTCGCCGTGTCACCCTCTCAGTGACTTAAATAATAGGGAAACTTTCAATCTCTTATCTGTATCCATGACTCATGGGTGCCCTGTGGAGCTAAATTGAATTATCTTGGACGGCCGGACTTTTTCCTATGGAGTTCCACAGCCAATAGTCAATGTCCGTGTAGTGGTGTGTAGACCAGAGTCCTAGTGTATCATTCTGGGGACATCACAAGCTCGACGCTCATTGGCTTGACGGGGGCTTGTCACACGTGAAAGTCTCCTAAAGGATGCACAGCACTTTACCGTAGAGAGAGAGAGAGAGAGAGAGAGAGAGAGAGAGAGAGAGAAGAGGGAGTTAGAGAGAGAGAGAGGGAGAGAGAGCGAGAGAGAGAGAGAGATAGAGAGAGAGAGAGAGAGAGAGAGAGAGAGAGAGAGAGAGAGAGAGAGAGAGAGGGAGAGAGAGAGGGAGGGAGAGAGAGAGGGAGAGGGAGAGGGAGTGAGAGAGTGAGGGAATGAGAGAGAGAGAGATGGTCGAGAGAGGGAGAGAGAGAGGGAGAGAGAAGTAGTGAGAGAGAGAGAGAGGGAAAGTAAGATTGGAGAGGGGGGAGCTGGCGCAAGTGGTAGAGCGTTGGGCTCCAAATCGGGAGGTCGTCGGCGCGAACCCAGGACGGGGCAAATGTGTTTGTCGCATATTCGCTCTTCCTGGTGAGTTATCAGTGTATGGCGAACCCAGGACGGGGCAAATGTGTTTGTCGCATATTCGCTCTTCCTGGTGAGTTATCAGTGTAGTGTGTCCGGCCGAGACAAGAGTATTTGTCTACCCCCTAAATCTATGTCTTGTGTGTCCCAGCACGTCAAATTGTCGGGTCTTGTAGGACACCCCTCGGGAACCTAGATGGCGGTCCTAATCGTTGGTTGGTTGGTTGGGTTGGCTTAACGTCCAACAGCAGCACTAATTGGCTATATTGTGGACGGGTCCCAAAACGGACGTCTGACAATTTTACGTGCTGCCACACACGAGACAGGGCGGGGATACCATGACTCCTGTCTCAGCCAGTCACATTATACTGACACCGACCCAACCAGTAGGGAACGCAACAGCCAGGATTCGAACTCGGGACCTTTTGCGTCGGAAGCCGATGTTCTACCCATGGACCACCGCCCCCCCCCTTAATCGTTGAGAATCGTCGTGCCCCCCTTTATGTTGTAGCGAACACAGCTAGGCCCCAGCTCCGTACAGACTGGCGAATAACTCGGCTTGACGGGGGCTTGTCACGCGTGAACGCATCGTTAAAACGGGACGTCCTTAGACAGACTGTTATTTGGACTGGGGAAATACGTAATTTTTGGAAGGTTTAGGTTGAGATGCTTTTTTGGAGGATGGGGGACGTGATTGTAGTTTAAAAAAGGCATTAGATGTTATTTAGATATGTGAGAGAGTGGGGTTATTGTCCTGTCTTCCTCTCTCCCCCCCTCTCTCTCTCTCTCTCTCTCTCTCTCTCTCTCTCTCTCTCTCTCTCTCTCTCTCTCTCTTACCTATCACCTTCGTTTCACTAAGAGCCTAATAAAGCACAGCGCAGCTTCAACCCCTGCGCGTCTTTCTTGTACATTTTTTGTGGAAACTTTTAGAGTTTTATTTTACTCCATTGTTTTATTTTGTTCTGTTTGAAGTGTTACAAACGCCACACTGTGGATGTCTGCCTTGTCAGTGGGATGCGCTATACCCCACATTAACGTCGCTTGTTCCAGACTGGATGCTCCATATATTAACGTGCTTGCTTCTGCTTTCCCCCGTAATTTGCCTGCCTGCCTGTCTGTCTCTGTACCTCCTCCTCCTTCTCTCTCTCTCTCTCTCTCTCTCTCTCTCTCTCTCTCTCTCTCTCTGCGTATCTGTTTGTTTGTCTCCACCTCTGTTTATCTTTTCTCCTTCTCTCTTTATGTCTCTGTCTATGTCTGTCTGTCTTATTTCGGTATTTGACCCTGTCTCTGTCTGTGTGTCTGTCTGTCTCATTCTGTATGGCAAAGTCGATCTCTCTCTCTCTCTCTCTCTCTCTCTCTCTCTCTCTCTCTCTCTCTCCTTGTTCTGTCTATGTTTGTCACTCTCTCTGCGAGTCTCTCTGTTTGTCTGTCTATCTTTCTCTCCGTCCCCTCTCTTGATTGGCCACCATTTTGAAGTCTATCATACCCACCCGTCTCTACTGCTTTATTCTCCTGTTCCCTCTCCCCTCGTTTTCCTATACCTTTCCTACCTCGGCTCCTCTCTCTCTCGCTCTCTCTCTCTCTCTGTATCATTTATCCCTGCGTGCCTGTCTGTCAGTCTGTCTACCTCCGTCTGTCTCTGTCTTTTACTCTGTCTGTTTCTCTTTCTCTATATAACCTGTATTCTTTCTATGTTTGTCACTCTCTCTGCGAGTCTCTCTGTTTGTCTGTCTATCTTTCTCTCCGTCCCCTCTCTTGATTGGCCACCATTTTGAAGTCTATCATACCCACCCGTCTCTACTGCTTTATTCTCCTGTTCCCTCTCCCCTCGTTTTCCTATACCTTTCCTACCTCGGTTCCTCTGATTTCCTTCGATCTTTTTGATGTCGTGTCTTTGTTACATATGGTTGACTGTTTGTCTATCCTTGAATTAACGTCAGATAGCTCAGCCAGTAGAGCTTAGGACGGATGAACAGGGGGAAGAGTTTCTATCCTTACATGAGGCAGACATGTCATCAGGTGGTTGTGTGAGTTATATACCAGCTCATCAGCCCTTTACATTAATCCGCCGTATTCGTTTAGCATTATATCTTTTTTGTTGAAACCCAGAGGTAAGTTCTTGAAACGTTCCTTTAAATATCTCTCTCTCTTTCTCCCCCTCTCTTTTTCTCTCTCTCTCGTTCTCTCTCCCTTGTTCTCTCTCTCTCTCTCTCTCTTTCTCTCTCTCTCTCTCTCTCTCTCTCTCTCTTTCTCTCTTTCTTTCCTGCCCCTTTACCTTTCTCTGAAAAAGGCACCCAACTCAATATGTTTTTGTCGGCTCGCAACTGCTCTTTGTCTATCCAGTTCCTACATCTTTCAAACCATTGAACGTCAGCAAGAAAGTCACAACCATTAATAATGATTCTCTGAGCTGTAACTTGCACATATCTGTCAAAATAAATCAGCCGAAGATATTTTTTTTGTCCCTTTATTTTCTGGTCTCATTAAAACTAAGTTGTGGGGGTATTTTCCCCCCTCCGCTTAAGTACAAAAGAAAACAACCCAACCCGAATCTGCTCGGATTTAGCCTTGTCCGCTCCCTTTTTTACGCCAGTTCGATGCTTTCGTTGTCCTTTCTATCTTGTGTTTTCCCTGTTTTCCTTGTTCACCTCAGCCCCTGTTTCAATCTCAATTACTCCCGCTCGGCCACACATTTCTAATTTGTTGTTTTAACTCACGCACGCGCCTCTGCTCGCGTCGCTGCTATGTGATTGCGATTGCCGATGAGAAGTCCAGCTTGCCTGCAGCTTTACTGTCCTTTAAAACTATCTCTGCGCCCCTCTCCCCAAACCCTCCACCTCCGACAAAAACACACAAAAAAAAAACCAACAAAAACCAAAAAAACAAACAAAAACAGCAGCACCAAAAAACCCTAAAACATAAAAACAAAAAAACAACCCCCCCCAAAAAAAACAACAACAAAACCAAACAAAACAATAACAACAAACAAAAACAACATGAAATTCAAAAATGCTGCTGCGACAGTTTACTCCTACCACTACTACTACTACTACTACCCCTACTACTACTACTACTACTACTACTACTACTACTACTACTACTACTACTACTACTACTACTACTACTACTACTACTACTACTACTACTGCTGCTTCTACTACCTCTATCTGCTGCTGCTACATCACCACCACTACCAACAATAACAACAAACCAAAACTTTGTCAACTCTGCTTTCAATTCCCCGTTAACACCTTTCTTCAAGCGATGCCTTGAACCAAGCGACTTCTTATTGCGGAGATCCAAGACGCGGTCAACAGCACTGTTGCAGCTGTGGAGACGTCGCCGCACATGGAAAGCATTACATTACGTTCTGGAATTAAGACTGCAACCTGCATTACACATATAACGAGCTTAGGAGAAAAAAACAACAAAACTGTGTTTCGGAATTTAGACGTATCGCCCTCCTTTATTGTTAGCAGACTTTATCTGTCGATCCCAGATTTTCAGTGCTTCATCACAAGTTAACCCTTGCAAATGAACATTTCGTGAATGTAGTGTCATCACTGTTTTTCGATTCAGACTTAGTTTTTTGAGTTTTCCACTGTATATATGAACATTTCGTGAATGTAGTGTCATCACCGTTTTTCGATTCAGACTTAGTTTTTTGAGTTTTCCACTGTATATATTATGTACTGCAAACAACGAGCCTAGGTGAGGCTGAATTGAGTTGAGTTGGTTGTGGTGTGGTTGTGTTATGTTGGTAGTGGTGAGGCTGAGTTGAGGTGAGTTGGTTGTGGTGAGGCGCTGCTGAGTTGAGTCGGTTACTTACCGTTTAACGTTAGCACTATAAACATGTAGGGTATATTTGGACGGTCCCCAAGACTGACGGCTGGCGATTTTATGTGTTATCACACACAAAACAGAGCGGGGAGACAAGACTCCCGCCGTAGCCGGTCACTATATACTGACACCCACCTAACCAGTTATTAAGGGGGCCAAATTAGACATACATTTTTGACGGACCTTGGCATTAGAAAGTCCCCATATGGAGATCGAGGCTCTATCACTTATGCAAGACCCACCCCCTCCCCAGTTGAAGTAAACCCTTTGATTTGAAAGTTGGAGGTGTTGGTTGCACTCTTCAGTTGTTTGCAGTTGGCGTTTGTTGTGGATTCTACACTGGCAGTGCTTTAGAACAAGATACCCTTGTAACCTGTACGGGTTTCGATATTTAGCATATTTTACTTAATTGCATGTACGTGAGAATTAGGTTTTTATACACCTTTATTTTGATTTTATTTCACCTTCCACGGTATTGATGCACCTTTTTCCTTAGCTCTTGTCGTTGAACCACATATGTATTCCATTATTACCCCTGGCTTCCTCTAGATATAGGAGCGGTACGGTAAGTACAACGCCGCTGTAGCCCAAATTCGTGCTAAGCCTTCTTTTTCGTGTAATTAAAGACGAGTCGTAAGCTTACCACAACGTTGCACTTACGACACCTACCTTCCCAGATGCCTTCTCGCCTTACGCCGCTCTCTCGGGATACTGAAGTAGCTCATTCGGCAGAGCGCGCGACTACTTAAGGCTTTCAGCGCCCAAGCTTAGGACGCAAGACCTACCTTTCTACTGGTTGTGTCGATTTCAATTGTGAAACACAGACAAAAGACAGGACTTCTGCGCTTGTCAAGTATGTGGCACCAAAAACTACAACAAAACAGCTCATCAGACTTTAAGTCTTGGGACTCATTGTGGTATAGGATATATCATAGGGAATATAATTATTGGAGATTAAACAAAACCGGGCACAATGCCTATGTCTTCGTTACATTTCGTGCAGAACCGATCCTTGAACATTAAGATGTCACGGCGACTTGAAGTCATAGAAAACTACTTTTGAAACTTGTATCGGAAATTTTTGTTGCGTGGCGGGTTATAGACAGATATCTCTCTCTCTCTCTCTCTCTCTCTCTCTCTCTCTCTCTCTCTCTCTCTCTCTCTCTCTAGAGAACAAGTAAAGTTTGTTCGGCAAGCAAAGTGAACATAACATTGGTCATAGCAAAACCGCCGAGAAACCCGCTACAGGGAGTAATCATCCGATGTCACTGACTACCGTCCTGCAATTTCAAACATTATCCAAGGCATTATCATTTTTGATGGACTATTTTCGTGATCTTTGCTGAATTTGCCAAAACACTTAATTACTCAATCGAGCATGAATTGGGCACCAGCAGCGAACAATTCTCTAACTTGAGAATGCCATCCTTGTGCGAAGTGGTTTGAACTTGAATATTAATACCCTGTATGCTTTTTCTGTCCGCTCATCTCTATCAATTAAACCCCCTCCAGGATGAAAACGATTCGAACTCTTTAGCCATCCCAGAACTTTGTCAAGATTTCCGCTAAGGAATAGGAAACTGAAAGTAAGGCGCCAGCTATTTGTTAATACATTTAGGGGAATTTTGTGAAACCATTTAATTTTGTATCTGCCTCTCTGTCCCTATGCCTGTCTCTTATTTTACACACTCTCTCTCTTTCTTTTAAAGGAGAATGATAAAGAGAGAGGGAGATTTATAGACGCGGAGATAGAGATAGACATGAGGGGGTGTTACATTGAGACTGAGAAAGACACAGAAAGATACACAGAGTTTAGTAAGGTAACTAGACAAGAGAGCGGCATATTTTGTGTTTTTTACTTTTTGTGTCCCTTCGCGTGTGTAAGATCTAAGAATGAACCGAGTGGGTGCAGGAGTATCTCAGTCACAACTTCTGCCTGCTGCCTGTTATTACTCTGCAAGAACGAGTAGGTCTAGGTCTAGATCTAGAGCTCAAACTTGGAGTGAGTAGGTCTAGATCTAGAGCTCAAACTTGGAGTGAGTAGGTCTAGATCTAGAGCTCAAACTTGGAGTGAGCAGGTCTAGATCTAGAGCTCAAACTTGGAGTGATGCACTCCACACTTCCCCCGTTAATCGCTCCTCTCGCACGGGCCCACTAATTAATGCAGCGTTGCTGCCATCAAGCACAGTCGTTTGGAGACAAAGCACCGACTGGGTGTCGGGGTCAGTGCGTGCACAGGCCCAGCTGACTGCAGCAACGGGAGTGGCATGAAATACACCCCTCCCCCNCNNTTNTTTTTTCACATTAAATAGTAATCCCCCCCCCCCCCCTTTTATTTTTTTAAATAACAAAAAGCAACACTAAATACTCACACACATTACACACACACGCACACACACACGCAAACGACAATACAACACTAACAACACAACATAGAACAAGAACAACATTAACAAGAACTACTACTGCTGCTGCTGCTGCTACTACTACTACTACTACTACTACTACTACTACTACTACTACTACTACTACTACTACTACTACTACTACTACTACTACTACTACTGCTACTGCTACTACTACTACTAAATTGTGGCAGACCACTTGATTATCTATGAGTAGATCTGGAATTTTTTAGGTATTTTTCCACAGTGGTAAAGGTAGGATTTTAATGATTGCACTTTTTGGGATTAGCTACTAGAACAACAACAACAACAACAACAACAACAACAACAACAGCAACAACCGTAACAACAACAATATCAACTGAATGGCATGCATCCTTGTACTGGAGATACTTCTAGCGACTCGTCGCATATCGCCAGCATTACGGAACTTCCAACATTACACTAAAGAAAGCGGACTCGTAGTAGTCTTCTACACTTTCCCCCCTACATTTTTACACTCTAAATGATGCTTGTGTTGGCAGTTCTGGCATCCCCCAGGCTTTCATCAATAAATCCCCAACCGACAGCGACGAGGAAACCCTAATGGACGCTCAGTTTTATTGCGGACACGAAATCGCGTGACCTTACTAATACAGGCGATAGTCGCCAATCCTGCGCCATAAAACGTATACATGGGGCATTTTCTTTCACTTTTCCCCCCATTACTCGTACACTCTGATGGCTCGTATATGTTGGCAGCTCTAATATATGCAAACTTGCTTTAAGTACCGACTGTATTTTGTATTGTCCTTGCAGTTGATTCTAGTATCTCGTTTGTCCACCATCTCGCCATTTCGCATGGGTATTAATATTCTGATATCTTTGGCGGAAATATATTTTGCCGTTATCTTTGTCACAGTGGCTAGTTATTTAATGTCGGAGTTGTGACTATCACGTTATAGACGGCTCTCTGATGCCTTTCTTCGTTGCCTCAGTACCAGGGAATCGCGTGACCCCATCAATACACTCACTGCTGACTCCATTGTCTCTCTCTAGTTGTCTCTAATGTCGCCAACGATCAGTTTGCCCCAACATTCTGGGGTTATGAATACAATGGCAATCGTCTCTTTGTTCGTCTTGCCTGTCTATCTGTGATTTTCCTCTGTATGAGTATGCTGATCTTTCTGCCCAGGTATTTTTCTGTCGGTCTCTTCTATCTCCTCGAAATGCAGTATGCAAATCTCTCTCTCTCTCTGTCTCTCTCTCCCTCTCTCTCTCTGTCACTCTCTTTCACTCTCTCTCTTTCTCTCTCTCTCTCTTTCTCTCTCTCTCTCTCCCTCTCTCTCTGTCACTCTCTTTCACTCTCTCTCTTTCTCTCTCTCTCTCTCTCTCTCTCTCTCTCTCGTCCCGTCGGTCTTTCCTTCTCTCTGCCCTTTGATTCTCTTCACACGCTCCTGGTTGGTCGGTCACAGCAAATATTATTATCACCTCAGTTGTATTCTGTCCATTCCCATTACTAAAATGCTCTTACTGTTTAGTATTTCTGTAAACAGAAAGGCAATTATGCAAGTTTGGTGCCCATGTAATGCAGCGACTGAGACGTCCTACTGCCTCAGAGGAACCCAGGAGGCGGTAACTGCAGAGAGCAACAGAAGTCCTGGTATTCATGCACCGTAACTGTGTGGCAACACGTACCATTTTCAGACTTCACTCTTGGGATCCGTCATCATAAAGATTCCTCCTTGGGTACATAAAACTATGAAAGAGCCTACGGCCCACAAAGAACACCCAACCGTCCCCATGCAAATGTCGATCTTAACTGATCAGCCGACAGCTGACATAGCATTGATCGCTCACTGTATACACGCCTCGCTCTAGTAACAAAATGCGCAGCTAGATGCTGAGTTTTTGCTACCACCGAAAGTAGTGTTCATTCTTTTGTATTTTTCGGCTTCCAAGGAGAGAGGCGACACTGCCTTAAACAATTCCTCACAAAAAATTCTATTTGTAGTGTTTCCTAAAATTTACATGTACATTTCCTATCTAATGCATTATTTCGCTACCCGAGCTTTCGAGTCCATGTAATGTTTTGGCCAACCTTCATTAAACTTCTAGATCTAGGTTTGCTTGTCTTCGAGAGTTTTGGTCGCTTGGCATCTCCTATTGATTTTGTCTTAAACTCTTTCTCTTTCGACCTCCACCACACATATAATTCCTATTGTTTATGGTTTGCCTTGCGTGATAGGCTGTAATTTGAGCGATCTTTGTAAAGGAAACTTTTACTACACTGCGCCCATAGCCGTGAACAATTTTAATGCGTGATTGACTTCTTGTTCCGAAATGTGGACACTGTAGGAAAATAGCTCTTACCCTTTTAGCAAGCGTCGGATGGATTTGAACCGACGTCTCCTAAAAACGGACAAAGTCACCGAAGTAAACACATTTGGACGATGAGGGTAACGGCAATCTTGTTCTCCTTCCCCTCCCCATTCCCGTCTTCCTCCTCCTCCTCCTCCTCCAATTGTCAGACGTCCGTCTTGGGGCCCGTCCACGATATAGCCTATAAGTTGCTGACGTTGGACGTTAAAACCCAACCAACCAAACCAAACTTTGGTAACCTTCCAGACTGGTTGTATTGTGTGTACGGCCTCCTTCTGCTTTTTATTACATCTCTGTTTATTCACACAGTTATGTATTTTACTATCCCATTCGATTGGCGTAAAAGCTATAATTACTCAAAACCATGAGTTACCATATTAAGCCTCCCTCATGATTCATAAAAACGAGTTCTGGTGAGGTACCTTTATGTCAGATTGGTTTAGTCTAATATTTTTGCATGATCCGTTAGGTGAAAAATATCTTTGTATTAAGTCATTGTGAATGTCGCGGCAGAAGTCCGGATATACCGCGATTTGTCTGTGTCTGGCAGCACGTAAACATGGCAGATGAGAGTATTTGGATCCCGTGCCCGAGATGCTGGAAATTGGTATTTGACACCCACAGATCATCACCTGAGTTGCATATTGCCCTAGATCCCTGTTCTCAAATCCTAAAGTTTAAGAGTATTTTTGTAATGAGATTAGGCATTATATAAAATATGTGACGAAATCTTGTGAATAAACGAACGCATAAACATTAGTTTTTTAAGTATGATTTTTTTTCTGCTACCATTTAAATCATGCACCGCGAAGAATCGTTCGTTTTTTTTTAAATAATGTGTTTAACCCAAGTTCCACAACTCCTTATGATAGCATGCAGTATCAGTTGAGTATTCTTTTCGGGGAGTTTTTCAGTTCAAGACGATAGTGTGACAGGCTAGAGGAGTTCCCGTCGCCTGCGAGTTACGGTGCGTCGGGCATCCCTGCTGAGTCTAGTGTCAGGCTTATCTCTGTCTGCACTCCGCCTTTCTTCTTGTGTGGGTGCCTGGCTCGTGCCTCCTTTTTTAACATTATCATATCCATCATTGTGATACATACTTCGCACTTCCCCCTCCTCTCTCTGTTTCTGTCTCTGTTACTATCTCTGTATTCCTTTCTCTCTCTCTCTCTCTCTCTCTCTCTCTCTCTCTCTCTAATTTTTTCTTTCTTTTTGTCTTTCTCTCTCTATCTCACACACACTCTCTCTTTTTCTCTTTCACACTGACGCACGCCCTCTCCTATACATAGAATAGAATTATGTATTTGATACAAACAAACCCATAATTCTTCTACTCGTATAATTTACAAATTTGAGACGACGGATGACTCTTTGTCTACCCAACTACTCCACCATTACGAGAGTGCCCCATAACCAATCCGTCTGTAGCTTTGAACTGAGAATACAACATCAAGTCAATCTGGTGGAAGAGTTGTACGCAGGCCCCCCATATTGCCTATATTAACTGTAACTGTAGAGGCGACGTTGGTCGTATTCATCCACCCCAATACATGTTCCAGCAGGGCTCATATTTCTAAATTGCTCACATCTTTGAGCTCTCCTGCTACAGACAATCTCGGCAACAGACCTGATTTTTACATGTGAAAATATCAGTGGTTGCCAAACCTGATGACCAGGACGACCTAAGTCTTTAGCTGCCAGGATTCCAACTTTAAAAGTCCTTCATCTACTCGATGTAAAACCGCCACCTTCGTATACAAATATTGAGCTTGGCCAAGAGGAAAGAGAGGAAGAGATAAAGTGCAATTTCATCGTTGAAACAGCTAGCATTGTAAAAACTATGTCTTTTTGCTTCTATCATCATGAATTCCTGTGCACTGTACTGTGGTTCATTAAAAAAAAAATCTTATTTTACACACTCTCTCTCTTTCTTTATCTAAGCTTTTAAATATTTCATTTCAGTTGATTATAACTGTCATCTGTCTGCTTTGATGTTTCGTTGAAATTCTCCTCCTTTATCTATCCCTTTAGGCACTATGGCTACAACATATTGTTTCGCTGCACCCCCTTCCGCCGCTCGCTCTCTTTCTCTCTCTCTCACTCTCTCTCTCTCTCTTGCTCTCTCTCTCTGTCACTCTCTTTGGCATCTCTTTCTCTCTTATCCCCCACCCTCTCATACCGCCAGTACTCACTCTGAAGAACGATCTACGCTGCCGTCCCCCCTTCCTTCCTTCCGCGAGCTAAGCCTAGATTGAGACTTATCTTATCATCCTTTCTCCAAACCAGTGACAATAAGGCGTCTGTGATTAGTTTCCCGCCGTGCCACACTCATTGTGCCGAGCTTTAAAACACCTCTCTACCACAACAGTCGTATCTGTCGGGGCACTATTAAAACGATAAACCGAAAGTGAGATAGAGATAGATAGATAGATAGAGAGAGAGACATAGAGAGAGACAGAGAGAAGAGAGAGTGGTTGTGAGTGGAGGAGAGCAAGTGGCCGAGGGAGAGACAGGATGGAGACATATATAGATAGATAGAGAAATAGAGAAGGGTGTTAAAACATAGATAGAGACATACTAAGTATAAGAGAGAGAGAGAGAGAGAGAGAGAGAGAGAGAGAGAGAGAGAGAGAGAAGGGATTAGTGAGAAAGAAGGAGAGACAGCGAGCGAGAGTGAGAGAGAGTGAGAGCAAGATTGATAGATAGATAGGTAAATAGATAAAGAGAGAAAGAGAGAGGGAGAGATAGGCAGACAGAGAGGGTGAGAGAGATACCTTACTTATTTACCATGAAAGTCATTGTGTAGCTATTAGTGGACATTCTGAAGGTGGTGGCTTAGCGGGGTGCATTTTGTGCAGTGTTTCACGCCGTGACTTTGAGAAACTAAAATACAAATAAACTAGAGCAAATCTCAACTAGGATGGTATCTCTAAGTATGTGTTTATCAGACGCCGTCTGTGGCTCGTTGCCAAATACTTAAATAGTGATTAAGGTCTGAGCGTGATAGATAGCGTTGATATAAATAGGTATGGTTTTTAAAATTGTATTCTTTTTTATTTTCTACTTCTTAAATCTCGTCAAAACCTTATATTTTTGAAAATGAATGCTGTGATCTTTTTGTTTATGTTGATTAAAATTTATGATACTGAATATCCTTTATACAAATGAAGTGTTTTTATTTTAATTTTCTTTTGTTCTTTACCAAAGAGAGCAAAACAAATTTCCCTCCCTCTTGTATTATATAAATAGATAATCGAAGTTAAGCAATGGATATCTCATGAACTTATGAGAAAAAGGAAAAAAATACCCAACAAAAACCAAGTAAATCATGGCAAACTTCAAAGCAACGAAGCCATTGGTATAAATCTTGGATTAGACATTGCAAACAAAAAGTAAAACCACTACCCACTACAAAAACGACAAACTAAAAAAGGAACAAAACAACACAACAAACCAAAACCAAAATCAAAACCCAAACCAAACAATCTAAACAACCCCCCTCCTCCGCAAACAACAACACAAAACAACGCCCCACAACAAAACAAACGGGCAACAACAGCAACTAGACAACAAAAAGATGGCAACCTTCAGAGTAGCCAAGTAATAGATACGTTTTCTTGAGTTTGATATTACAAAATAAAACCTTAACCCCACAAAACAAAAACAAAACTAAACCCACCACCCGCGAAGAGGAAAAGCAGTGGATGTGATGAGTACCTTAGCAGGCGCCCTCCGGATTACAGTTCTCTCCGGCGAGATCTGGTGATGTAATTAGTCAAGGACGTTCATTGTCTTGGTTGGTTCAGACTTTGCGATGCATACAATGATAACGAATAGCATAATCGCGTCCTTAACGCATGGTGTTTTCTCATCGCTCATTGGCTCCGCAAGGCTAGGATAGAGCTATGATTGTACGCCGGTGCAGATTCCCTTACCCATCGTATTTGTTTTCGCAATAGGCTCTGTTTCCGGAGGTTGCTTAGTTGAGTTGGTTTAACGTCCAACAGCAGCACTATATAGGCTATATTGTGGACGGGCCCCAAGACGGACGTCTGACAATTTTATGTGCTGCCACACTGATGTTCTACCCCTGGACCACCGCGCCCCCCTCTGTTTCCGGAAGCCTCTAGTATTTCGGCGGAGATTCTCAAAATGGCACCAACTTACACACGATACAAAATATGAGCTCCAGCAAAGAGTGGACCCTCGTTCGTATCCGGTACTCGTAAATCATATCCTCTGCGGACTGAGCTTTTAGCTCTCAACCTATCTAGCGTCTTGCACAGAATTATAACTCTCTGATTGTCCCAGAGTTTTCCTAAAATCCTCATGCGCAGGAGGAGTCTATCAGCTAAGATTCGAACCTTCAACCCCCGCACGCACGCACAGAGCTCTGCCAACTGAGCTAGGTGGCCATCCAGCTCGAGGTTTAGAACATGATACCCATCTGGAACTTTTTTGTTTCTTACACCTAAATCCTCTCTTTCTATTATCTTTATAGCTTTTTACCATAGCTCCGATAGGCCAGGCATTTTCTCATTGCCTTGTTTTACCAGATTATCATCCCCTTGCTGTTTTTGCGATTCATTTTAATCACACATCATCATGATCGCTCATCTCCTTTTCTCATCATCAGGAGAGTCCGGGTATCGCAATGTTTGCCCGCGCTTTGTTTGAAGGCTTGAGATAAAAAAAACTAAGTTTGATGAAATGATACATGAATATTTGTTCATAAATGTAGACTCATTTCGATGTGCAAGTGAGCTCCTCCAAACCAAATTGAACGCTATCCTTCCGCCTCTTCGACAGAAAGAATGAAGCCATGATGATGGTGTGAAACGTAGAGGACGCCTTATTAGAAATTTTCTTTTTTTTCGTTTTTTTTCTCTATGGAGATGCGCGTTGAGATATAGATCAGAATTCTTTTCTCCGCTGATAATTATTCGTGTTTCATAACTTTTAATGTCTTCCATCGGCCTTTCAAGAATGGGAACACTCCTTAATGTTTGAAGTAGTTTCAAGGAATTTCTCTATTCCTGTTAATCTATACTATAAAATATTGCACTCTGCAGTATATGGACCCCCCCCCCGCGCCTGCCACATCAGCCACCCA
>RQTK01000234.1:274267-288045 GCA_003991915.1 Elysia chlorotica | reverse complement strand
CTATCTATCTATCTATCTATCTATCTATCTATCTATCTATCTATCTATCTATCTATCTATCTATCTATCTATCTATCTATCTATCTATCGATAAATACATTGCTTTAAGTTGAATGCTGATAATAGTCTTATCGATTGTCTCATTACAGCCATTCATTTTCTGCCAGTTTGCCCATGCCCCATGTCTCTACCTATTTATCTATCAACACGATTGTCTCGCTATTGAACTACCTATACCCTCTATCTCATCACATTAACGCGAGCCTGACTATCTCAGTACCTACGAGTATGTCGAACTATGGTCAGTTTTGTTTGCTCATATCAGTCCCCCATGGCGTGCAAGTATTGATGTATGGACTGGCGGATGTAATACTATACTCACCACCAAGAGAGGCAACAATTATCGTGTTTGTCTGTAGAATTTGAGCCTTTTATCTTTACTTCAGCCCATGAGTAACCTGTAGCGCTCGGTCTATGGGAGCATTCAGCAAGACAAGCGCCTTTCTATAAAACTATAACGAGGTACAAATCTAGGCACCGAAAAAAACAACAACCAGAAATTTGCATCAACAAATAAACTCGCAGAAAAGAACCAAAAGCAACTCAACACCACCACCACTACAATCAAGGACAACAACAACAAAAACAACAACTGCAACAACAACAACAACAGCAACAACAACAGCAAACATTACAACAGTAATAACAACAACAACAAATGCAGCAACAAAAACAATCACAACAACAGCGACAACCCTAAAAGAGAACAGCAACTTCATCCTAAATAAAACATCAACAATAAAGATCACGACATCAACAAACATTACAATAACATTAACAATAACATCAACATCAACATCTTCAACAACAACAACAACAACAACAACAACAACAACAACAACAACAACAGCAACAGCAACAAAAACAACAGCAGCATTAACAGCAATAGCGACGAGAACAATAACAACCAAATACCTGGTAATGCAGAGTTAGTTTTTGAATCATTGGAATATTTGAATACCGTCTTTCTTACATCCTGGATTTCCTCTCTTTTCCTTCCAAATCTTTCGTTGTTCTCGTTGACTGGGCTACTCTCCATAGTTTTTTCTGTTTTTTTTTTTTTCAAATAACCTTCGAAGCACGAGGTGGTACTGTGTAGTGTGGTCTACAAAATCCTTCCGGTTTTTATTATAAAAATATTTTGTATTCTCTTTCTCTTCTTTTCTCTTTTTCTTTATCATCTTAAACGTTCTCCTTCGCATCATCTCTCGCTCACCTAACAAATTTTGCTGACGTGACCAGCCGCCCCCAAAGATCAAAATCGATTGAGAAATAAGGCAGGCGGAAAGATAATTATCAGAATCTAGGATCTAACGCAGGGGGAAATGTTTAACTAGAGCGGAATGAGCTATTATATATCATGAAAATGGTGGCATCGTTTTATATTTATACCCTCCATTATATGACCCAATCCGTGATTATTCCCTACCACGATGAGAAATTTATCTTCAATGCCAGTGTTGTAAAAAAACAAAAAACAAAACAAAAAACAAACAAAAGCAAAAGAACACCCCCACCCCCCAAACAAACATAGATCAAAATGGAAAAAACTAAAAAGGTGTATGTATTTATCAACATTTAAGACGACGACAACAACAAAAACAGGAAGAGTAACAACAAGTGCAACAACAACAGCATCATCATCATTAAAAACAACAACAAGAACAACAACAACAACATCAACAACAACAGAGACAACGACGACTTCAATGAATTTATAACAAAAAAACACAAAAAAACACCGTAAAAGATATTCCCCAACACGCTGGGTTCAGAGAAGTTCTTTAAGGAAGCCCAATCCGAGAAAAGCAATACGATAAACATAAAGGAGATCATATGAAAAAAACAACAACAACTGAAAAGCAGATATTGATAGTTGGGAGAGTTTGTGTATGGTTATGCTAAAAGATGATTATATTCCTATAGACCAACACTGGATTACGCTGTTTAGGATTTTAACCTTCCTTTTTGAATAACAGACCCAAAATATTTGAAAGCGTACTATACAAACATTAACTATTGTTATAAAGGTTGTTTTTTTTTGTGGCATCCTAACGAACATTTAGAAATATTTCAGCATCCTCTGTCTCAGGCATTTGATTTTCTTGTCGTTTCCTTCCCAATCTTTTGGCTTGCATTTCTCACTGATTGAGCTCTTCTCTGGCGATTTTCTGTAGCATGAATCAATAACTTTCTGAAAACTACCGCTGGTAATTTTTAGAAGGGTCTACACAGCTTTGCTGCTCTTGTATCGCACCCACTGCCGATCTTAAGAAATTGTTCAAACGAAGACCAGCGACAGATGATAACTTCCGGACTATACCGCTCTATCGTGACTACTGCCGACCTTTTTTTCGAGCATAGAATCTATATTGATTTGTTTGGTGAAATTTTTTTTCCTTTTACGAAAACAAAACAAAACAATAACAACAAAATAACAACAAACAAACAACCCCAACCCCCCAAAACAAGCAAACAAACAACAACAACAACAACAAACTCGCCAGAAAACAAAACAAGAAAAAATAACAAAACAAAATAACAACCCACAGACAGCATCATCGCACTGTTAGACTGTTGGTTTAGAGAGCCTGCTCCGCAACAGGGAACGCGCCGCTCAATGTTATTGCATTCCTTAAAAAAAAAAAAAAAAAGCTAATGCCAGGGTGCAGTGGTATCTTTTGCTGCTGCTGCTGTTACTATAGTCTGTATGTTCAATAGAGTGTTGTCGATGTTATTTGTTATAGCTATGTTGTTCGTTGTTTTCGGTTTATCGTTCTTGTGACTGGTGACTGGGTTACCGTGCATTTTCATTACTTCATTGGTTCATTAGATTTCAAAATCTACAACGGTTTTTTTCAATTTCCCCCAGAGTTGGTTAGTTTGGCTCGTAAGTCCAAGGTTGCGGTAGCCTACAACTCGTCGTAAGCCTTCCTAGTCTTGTATCTTAAGGCGAGCCATAGGCTTATCACGACGTTGTACTTATGACCCTTTAAGTTGATCCGCATTGAACAAAGGTAGATCATTGAACACAGCTAAATATCGATAGCATGACACCATTTTTGTACCGCGCAATCATATTTCATCATGTGGTGTGCTTTGTATGTATCCTACATATTACGACTAGAAAGAAAATTAACTATTTTAGTTAAGATAGATTTTCTACAAGGCTGACGTATTTTGATACCATGTCATGAATTTGTTTGCATTATGTAAAAAATTAAACAATTTCACAGGCCACCTTCTTGATGAAATGTGAATAAATATTGATCCCTTTTCTGTAAAACCTTCGTATTAATCTATATAATTAAACGGTTACAACTACAGCTCGCACTTGATTTCAAACACTTGTGGTATTATTCGCTGTACTTTCAACGTCAACGCAGCTGCGAAGAACTTCTGCCTTCTTGTTCGTGGCCCTGGGACCCAGAGTCTGCGTGTGCCAGTGACTAAGTGAGTCAGTGAGCCAGTGAGTCAGCGCTTGGGGTTGTGATGGGCAGTCAAACTTCTTTGCTCAGCAGTGTAATAAAACTGTGGCTGCGGGCCATGCTAAACGGACGCGGAAAGATTTCGTTCGATGAACAATATAGGGCTGATAATACATGCACAACGTAGCTACGGCCTACAAGTGGTCTTCAGAATATGCGAATAAAAAAGCTTCCGGCTGGTCATAAGCTACCCTTGTACTAACGGGCTATAGTTTTTTTTTCAGATGCACCTCTTTATTTTAATATATTAGTTTATTAAATCAACCTTCGCGTTTGTTTTATTATTGTGCCTTTTTGCGTATGTTCGTGTCCTTTAATGCGTTCCCTTACGCGTCTATTGGTGACTTTTGGCGTTTTTTTCACTTCTGGTAATCACTGAGACTCGGGCTATATTTTTTTTTTTTTAGACGCACCTCTTTTTAATATATTAATTTATTACATTGAAGTTATTATTTTGCCTTTTTGTGTATTTTCGTGTCCTTTAGTGCGTCTATTTGTGACTTTGGGCGTTTTTTTCCACTTCTGGTAATCACTGAGACTGGGTCCTCCCCCAATCCTCCCTGTGAGTGACAGCCGCAGTGCGAGAGGTTTGGTCTGGGGCCGAGCCCCTCAGACACTGACAGACAGCCGGCCGGCAAAAGCCTGTTGTGTAGAGAAGTTATAGAGTGGGCTGGCTACCCCTGTTCCATGACAGTGATAAATAGGCGGGATTCCTTTCTTACTCTTTTTGAGTTAAAACAAAGCCCCGACAGCTCTCTGTCTCTGTCTGCGTCTCTCTGTCTTTCTATCTTCTGTCTCTGTCTGCCAGTCTTTCTTACCCCTCTTTCTCTCTTTCTCTCTCTCTCTCTCTCTGTCTCTGTCTGCCTCTTTCTTCCCTCTTTCTCTTTCTCTCTCTCTCTCTCTCTCTCTCTCTCTCTCTCTCTCTCTCTCTCTTTCTCTCACTCTCTAACTCAACAATAACAAGGAATAGAAAACATACAATGTTACTTCACCCCCACCCCCTTTTTTCCTTTTTCTTTTTTTTAAATGAGTCATAGCGTTGTACAGACTTCGATAACAAGTGCTACACCCGTATGCCCTATAAACTCTGACTGTCCGAATACAAGCTGCTTGGGTAACGAAACACGTCCATTAACAATCATCAGAAGGTACTTGGTTTTTCTAAAACGCATACCCATCCCAAAACAATTAATATCAACGCGATAAAACCTGACTTCAAAGCCCTTGACCTCTATGTTTGTATAAGTCGGTAAAAATGATCGCTGCTTACGTGATGGGGAGATTCAGGGCTGGATCTAAACCTAGTGTCTCTGGTTTTTACCAATCTTCCAAGCCCTTTTTAGCCTGCCCCTTACAATTACCACTGTTTATTGATGGTGATATACCGTGAAAGGTTTTATCTGAGAGTTAGATATATGGTTCTCTGTACAAGAGGGAAGTAGATTTAGACGCACGATTATGGCATGTACATACACGGTAAGTTCAGCGTCTAAATCTCCTTCCTCTTTGTACTTACTGCCCCTGGTGCATCTGGTTTAACCAACCTTCCAAACCTTGTTCAGTCCGCCCTTACAATTCCCACTGTTTATTTATGATGAGGCACAGGTTTTAACCAATATGCCAAATCTTCTTCAATAATCAGTCCCTACTCCATACACAGAAGAACGTAGTGTTCTAGTGGTACATTTGTATAAACCATGGTGGTATCTGCTAGTGGCAAGGCCATTCGATGCCGACGCATCTACATGTCGAGCGTTCTAACCTCGGATGAAGCTATAATTATTTTCCGTCCACTCTGCCTTTAAGCTTACATGAACATCTGAACTCCGCGAAGGACTTCCTACAAAGTCTAGTTCTAAATAAACATTCCCCAGACAAAGAGCCAGTCTAGTATGATCTTTGTCTCGCCCCTAAAGCTACCCCTTCAAGAGACGCTTTCGTAAGAACCATCTGCGTAAACAGAACGGACGCACCGTTTATACAATATACATCCAGAACCAAGGGGTCCATTTAGGTTTCTGTGAGTTGTTTCCCGTGGCTTCCTTCAAACCTAAACATTATTTTTGCTCCCAGTGACGCATTGTCTTGTACGCAGCTTATTTATCTGCTTTTGGCGTAAAAAAGAAGAAGCGAGATTTTCTTTGTGTTTGAATGATCGGGTTATTGGGGTTGAGGTGGTCCAATTGTAAGGCGCACAGCTTCTAATCGGGATATATCGAGTTCGATCCCCCATCAGGACGCCTTGTTCTTAACACTATAACGCTCCCAATGAGACATTTTCTGGCACTCAGCATTTCTCTTTGCTTTAAGTGTAAGAAATCGCCATTTCCTACTCATTTTATTAAATTATAGTTGTGGAGGGAATGATCTCGCTCTTCAAAGGAACGAGGTAGCCCGATCGTAGAGCACGCGGCCTCTATTCAGGAAGCATTGTGTTCGATCCCCAATTAGATCACCTTGTTCTGAATATTACCTTTGCTTTTGTACCCACAATATCTGTCTGCATTGGATTTCCTACATGTTTTATTAACATCCGTGTACCGTATACTCCTTAGTGACACCAGCGTATGCAATGGTTAGCGGTTACTCATGTAATTAAATCAGAGGTTTCAATCGAATGTTTAGATCAATGCACTTTGATTCCTATTAGCGAATAGAGCTAACATACAAAATCTAACAATGTCTTTAAATAAGAAAAAAAAATACAAACAAGAACATTTTCTGTAATTTCATAAAAAACCTGTAAAAGTGTGCTGAAAATGTATTTTCTATTCTTGTTTTGGAAACCCACCAATGTGTGTTTGAGAGATTGAATAACAATGTCCATCTGAAAATGAAACACAAGATAAAGATTCGGTGTAGCCCTCTGCATTGTCTTAAAGGAGTGACAAACCAGTAAGAGGATAATATTGATTCTTTTATCAAATTCTTACTCCAACAGCGGCTGTTCCAACTTGCAAATGAAGACCTTGTAATGTTTTATTCCGCGTTAAGCACAGACGTTGTGGTCTCTAGAATGACGAATGAGGAGAAGAAGAGTTGCTAATGCTCTGTGCTGAATAATGTATTACATGCAAGTAATATTTGTTGTAAGTTTTTTGGAGAAGAGGAGAAAAAAATTAGCACCGATTGGTCAGTAAAACACAAATACATTTCATAACAGGCGTCTTCTTATGTCCATTTTTGCGGGAACACGGAGCTTCAAAATCAATTCCGTCGCTTTATTTTTTTTAATGCTAGCGAATTGTTTATTAGCCATAATTATAAGCGCAATAGATGTGACATAACCAGACTGTGAATGCAGCTTAGCGGGTTTTCCCAGATCTTTTGCTTTGCCAATCGGTGATCTTTATGTTTTTCTGGAATGTGACTATAGATCTAAACGCACTAGGATATTTTACATGTATAGTTTCATAAAATGTATGGACAAATGGTTTCTTTCTATACAGTAAACGTTAATGAAAAATACACGCTAAAAAGATAAAACTGCGAATGTCAAACTTCTGAACTCTGGAAACAAATTCAACACTTGTCTTTCCTCCAATGCCTAGCTGTGAAGAATCGCCAACCGATGCAGAAATGTACAGTGTGTGTTTGTAGATCTAGTTATAGTTTGGCATCTCACCTCAAGGAATTTACAGTGAATTTTCTTCGTTCTGGATTCCACTGCTCATGGGCACTGCTTAGAAACAGGATTAAATGCAAGGTCCAATCACCCTACGTGCAATTTTTTTCTTACTCTCAGGACCAGAACCTGACCTAAACCACCTAAAACTATGCTCTATTTTGTGAACATCTTGCCACTGTTAAGAGAATGGTGTAGTAATATTTTATCCATCATGTTATCGGGGTGTCAAAAAATCCCAATTAAAATCAAAAGTATTTAGCCATGTTGCGCAAATCTTTCTCCCCATTAAGTAATTAACATAATTCTAATATTTTTTTTAATTTTATTTCAAACTAATAACCAACAAATATTTCAAACGCGTGCAATGCTTGGATTTTTTGAAGCAAGTTTCTAGTTCTAGATTAAAATTATTTTTGTTAGAAACATTGTTTTCTGAATTACGCTTGAGTAACGAGTTCCATAGGCATTTGTTCATACGTTATGTCTGTGTGTGCATGTGTTCGTGTAACTTCGTTTCAATTTAAGTATTTAAGACATTATGAAAATTACAATTCAGAAAACAAACAAACAACAACAGCAACAACAACCCAACAACAGAAACAACAACCCAACAACAGAAACATAATATAAAGCATGTCCATCTCTAAATGTTTTTTTAAACCTAGAATGTAGTTTACCGCGTCGTTGTATGTACGAGCGCTCGACCACAATGGATTCCATACGGTTTAATCAAGAAATATTCCCGGCGAAAACAATAGACCCAGACCGCCAGATGAGAATTGCGCGATATCGAATCATTATTGTGTTTCGTCTGATTTTTAACCTCGTCGCCACCAAAGACCGACTTTTCTTTGTCTCCTGCACAACCACCGCATTGTGTCTGGGGAGCGTCTGTGAAAAGCTTCACGATATCCCATTGATTTAGGATACCGCTCCGCACACTATTTTTAACCCCGAAGATTGAAAATTTAATCAAATATTTGAAACGCGATGATAAAGTTAACAATGGCATTGTCCACAAACAGAGAACTTTCATTAAAGTCGTTTATCGCCGTATAGGATCTTTCCTGAGATCTTTGAGACGTTTAACTAGGAGAAACTCAAGTGAACGAAAGTTAAAATTTTCCATTAAATGTTTGTTGCAAACAATAGTGACAATCATGCGTTTTGTTTTACAGTGCTTTGCATCTAGGCCTCTTGCTTTTAAACAGATTATTGAAGGATGAAATAAATCAACAAAAAGGCAACGAGAATTCTATAAGAGATATAACCAAGAGAAAACGTCTTTCTCTTTTGTTCATCAGAGAATAATTTACGTTTTATAGTCAATCATAGATAATACCCAATAGAGGGCTATGGTTGCTCGTATAAATTAAAAAAAACAAAACAAAAAAAAAACACAAAAAAAAACACACACACACACACACCAAAAACACTGAATGTCATATCAAAGCGTCAAAAGTTTTCTATATGTACTCGGTGTTTTCCCCTTTTAAGATCTTTTGTTGGAGAAGGCAAAATTGCCTGGGGGGCACGGTGATCCAGGGGTAGAACATCGGCTTCCGACGCAAAAGGTCCCGAGTTCGAATCCTGGCTGTTGCGTCCCCTACTGGTTGGGTCGTTGTCAGTATAATGTGACCGGCTCAGACAGGATTCATGGTATCCCCGCCCTGTCTCGTGTGTGGCAGCAGATAAAATTGTCAGACGTCTGTCTTGGGGCCCGTCCACAATATAGCCTATATAGTGCTGCTGTTGGACGTTAAACAACCCAACCCCCCCCCCCCCGCAAAATTGCCTGCTAGTTGTTTAACATCTCCTATGTCACAAGGAAGATCCCATACGGCGCTGGGACTCCAGAGCGGGCTACCCGGGACTTGGCCGGTCACGTAACAATGACACGGACTCAGTGAGTAGGATGTCAGAGAGACAAAGTCACCCAATGAGTAGGATGGCAGAGAGACAAAGTCACCCAATGAGTAGGATGGCAGAGAGACAAAGTCACCCAATGAGTAGGATGGCACAATGACACGGACTCAGTGAGTAGGATGTCAGAGAGATAAGGTCACCCGCTGTTACAGTGAGTCACCTAGTATTCTCACTATTTACCATCATCAGCGACAAGCCATGTAACGTAATTTTCGAGCTGGAACGAAAAAAAAGTAAGCAAACAAGACAACGAACAAACAAACAAACGAAAAACCGCGAGTTTAAAACTCCCGAGACTGGCTATGGAAGACAAACAAACCAGATGGGTTGCTCATGTTTAATTTGGCTAACAGTTTGCAAGCATTCGTGCTATTGTTACCTGTGAGAATCTCTCTCTCTCTCTCTCTCTCTCTCTCTCTCTCTCTCTCTCTCTCTCTCTCTCTCTCTCTCTCTCTCTCTCTCTCTCTCTCTCTCTCTCTCTCTCTCTCTCTCTCTCTCTCTCTCTCTGTTTTTCTGTCTGTCCCTCTGTCGCTCCCTCTTTCTTCCTCTCTCCCTCTCTCTACAATATAGCCTCTATAGTGCTTGCTGATGTTGGACGGTAAACCAACTCAACTACAACTACCTCTCCCTCTCTCTCCCTCTCTGTTTCTCTTTTGTCTCTCGATCTCTCTAAACCTGTCTGTCACCCTGTCTGTCCCTAGCAAGGTCCCCCGAGGATGATTTTAATGCTACGACAGTTTAACAAGTGACAATAGATGTTAGTGAGACGTCACACAAAAAGAGTTGAGTGTTATTGATACAGGGAGCTAGTGTCACCCGTGCTCACTCTATTCCTTCCTTCAAATCAAGACAGTTGAGTAACGTTCAGACTGAATTTTACTAAGGTTTAAAGAAGGAAGAAACCGCTTTAATTATCCTAACCTATACACAAAGTTCTCCCGTGAAACCTCTCACAATTTCACTCTCTCTGGTTTAACCAATGACCCACAACTAACAAGCACACAGCTTTTGAAAACTGCGATGGTTTGATTGTATGGCTACAGTTGCGCAATCTAGCTAGCTGTTTGTTGTTTTCAAATCCTCAAGTTAAGTGGATTTGTCATGAACTGTTCGACAGTCAGCTCAAAGGTAAACTGAAAAACAAACTTGCGTTTCAGGGAAAAAACAAACAAAACGAAAAGAAAAACAAGAAAACATTAAGCTTAGCTGAAAACTTACGAGTGCGCGGGGCATACACGATAGAGCGTTCGGCTTCTCATCTGAATGTCGCGGGTTGAATCCCTTTTCTGGCCACTGCAAATTGTACATACCAGCCAGGTCGGTGTCGGTGTTAAACTCAGAAATGGTGATATCCCCACTGGTTCTTTAAAACAGCAGAAAAGAGATAGAGGTTAGTTTTCCAATCAGCCGCAAGATAGCGTAGTCGCTGTAGACAACGTCTGTAATCACACAGGGCAATTGACTTTTCATTACACAAGTATGAAAGAAATAGGAAAAAAGGAATTTCCAAATAATAGCAATTATTAAAGCAAGAATTGCTCATTTAACTGCCTGTATTTCACAATTATTGTTTAGATATCGACTCAGACGACTGAGGAGATTCTTGAGTGGTTTGGTATGATTTTACTTTTCTTTTTTTTTTTTGCCTTCACTGAAATTAGTAAAATTGGTGACACAACTATTTTAATTTGTCCCTTGTTTTTGCCTTTACCTCTCAAGGGCTTTACTGGGATCCTTTTTCTATGACCTATTTTTCCATATACATATAGATGATGGTTTTCTTTCCTTTTAATTCCTTTTTTTTAGATTTCAAAGACTTGATAAGATTTAAAAAGAATTTGAAGGGCTATACATTTTGACTATGAACAGCGTTCGCATAAAAAAAGAAAATCAACACTCGGATTTACCTGTAATAATAAAGTTAACGTGTTAAAATCTCTCGCATGATTAGCATATAATCAATACCAATACCCCATGTAGGCAGATTGCAATGATCCAAACCCAGCCAACAGGAAAAGTCGCCAATGTAGACGTACATTATTTTACATTTAGAATCATCGCTCGTTGGTCTCCGCCACTATCGGCTGCGCTATCAGGCGCCGCACTGCAAGTGGTCAATCCATACGTCACAGTGGACGCTGGACAGTATCTCAGTATTCCGCCACTAAAGTGAAAAAAAAGAGGGTTTAATTAAACATACATTGGTTGCATCAATCCTAGGACTGTTTCGAATTTTTAAATAGTCTCTCTCTATCCCTGTCTCTGTACTTGTTGTCTGCTGCCTGTCTGTCTCTCTGTCTACCTTAATGTTTGCCTCTTTCTCTCTCTCACTATGCCTCTCTCTCTCTCTCTCTCTCTCTCTCTCTCTCTTTCTCTCTCTCCTCTCTCTTTCTCTCTCTCATTCGAACTTAAAGAAATTGGAAATGTCATTCTTAGGAAACATACTTATGTTATACAGCTATTGATCTAAATCTTTATAATTGCGTAGAAAAAAAACACCAATCAACAAAACTATTATTTCCTATGGAAATAAAGAAAATCTATAAAATCATCTGTAGACCCAACCTAAGTTTGTTATCCACACACACACAAACCGAAGATATAGGATTAAAAAGTAAGGATCGTTTATCTGAACTCTAAACCAATTGCGTAGTCTCTAGACACAACTTTCAACCACCAATATACAGTCATGGAAATTGGAACAATTAGAAAAATCCTAGTTGAGATTTCTTCCGTTCCTGATAAAAAACAAACAACCAACATATACACACACACACACACACACACACACACCACAAACACACACACACACACACACACACATAATTGCCATTGCCAGACATCACGTACCAAGCGCCCGCCATTCTGTCTAAGTCGGATGTCTGGTCTGTGTTTGATACCAATCTAGAACGTCCAATACGTGCAACTTGTGCTGCATGCTCCTCATATTATGCTATCTCTCTCTCTCTCTCTCTCTCTCTCTCTCTCTCTCTCTTTCTCTCTCTCTCTCACTCGCGCGCGCGCTCTCTCTCTCTCTCTATCTTTCTTTTCAGTTTATTGTGATCGGATGAGACAGAGTCATGGTATTGTCTCTGCTTGGCAGCACGTAAACTTGTAAGACGTTAGTCTTAGGGCCCGTCCACAAAATAGCCTATATAGTTATGACGTCGGACGCACACTCACTTACCCTCTCTCTCTACCTATCCATCTATCTACCTCTCGCTCCCGCCCTATCCTTTTTGTCAATCTGTCTCTCACACGAACATCATAGCTCATGCACTTTGTAATTGATAGAGATGTCGATTTGCTCCTGTTATCTTGTAGCGCGGATGTCGTCATGCCCGCGGGACTTGCGTTTTGTGAAAGCTTTACTTTCATCTTCCCATGTTCAAGGCCACTCCCAATACAGGATTATCTATTTTTATGGTTGGGAATGCGAGTAGACTAAAATAGATTTTTAGGACGAAGACTACAATAAAGAGAATTAATTTTTGAGCCACATCATGTTCACTTAAGCCTAAGCCTGTATCTTACCAAAAAGGTTGTTTAAAAAAATACGAAGTCTTTAACTCTTATATTTTACTCTCTAACCGCCAGCTCTGCCGCTGAGAAATTTTGAAGAACGTTACTATTAGTATTACAGTTCTGTTCAGAGAATAATCTACATTGTAGCTTATCGGTTCCATGTAGGTTGTGCGTCATTATAACTCAGTCAATTTCTTTCCTCCATTTTGCTAAGGACGTAATATTTAGTATATATAATGCAATGTCATCCGGTTCCATGTAGATGAAGAGGTCTTTTGGGGGGGAAAATTAGTATTTTTACGAATACTTTTTTTGGGGCGAGGAAAGAGGGGCCGGGGATGTGGGTGGGTGTGGGGCTGTGCTCAGTCGGCAGTTAAAAGCAGTTTATTTTCAGAGATTCCTTGTTCTAATTCCCGTTTTGACTGATTTCTTCCAACTATTTGGATCGATGTCAGTTGCATGTATGGTGTCCTGTGTACCATGCTCTGGGATCACTCTGTCAAGCTGTCTCCACCAAAAGATAGATCTAACATTTTATAACAAGTAAGCCGAGGTATGGAGTCAACAATACCGTTGACAGAGATTCCTCAGTTGAAGCCACCGTTCACAGGATCTATTGATATGTCTTAGTGATTATATCGTAATTGTTTGGTTTGTTGGTTGCTCTAAGTCCATCGCCAGCAACTAGACTACACTGCGGACGGACATCAAACCGAAATGAACACAACAAGCACAGAGTGAACAGGGCAGATTTTGTTGTGAAGCCATGTTGAAAAGCTGATTATTTTTTAGACGCTCGGTGAAACTCGTTCCTCACTCCGAAAATTCGACGCCCACGGGAATTCCCGCTAAATTCATTGGAAACTTTTTTTTTGGTAAAATTGCTTTTTCTTTTGGACAGAATATTCCATTTTTTAAACAATAGCTAAGTCGTTGGTTTTTCAACAAGGTGAAGATTTTCATTTGAACCCTATTAGCTTGTAACGTTTTTTTTTTGTTTAGATAATTGCACATAAATGTAATTAACACCCATCATACTATTTAAAATCAAATTTAAAATGGTTATTATTATTATTAATTTTAAATTTAATATTATTATTATTATTATTATTATTATTATTATTATTATTATTATTATTATTATTATTATT
>RQTK01000234.1:258215-274020 GCA_003991915.1 Elysia chlorotica | reverse complement strand
AGAGAGAGAGAGAGAGAGAGAGAGAGAGAGAGAGTGAGAGAGAGAGTGAGAGAGAGAAAGAGAGAGAGATAAAAAAGACAGAGAGATACAGAGCGAGACAGACAGAAAGTGAGAGAAAGAGAGAAAGAGGTACAGAAAGAGACAGAGAAATACAGAGGTAAAAATGATGAAATTAGAGAGAAAGAAAGAAAGAGAGTGAGGGAGAGAGAGATAATGAGAGATGGAGAAAGATCGAGAAAGAGAACGAAAGAGAAGAAAACTAGAGAGAGACACAGAGGGAAATAGAGAAAGAGTGAGAAAGATAAAGAAAGAGGAAGAACGACAGAATGAAAGAAAGAGAGAGGGAAAGCAGGGGAAAGATAGGGAGAGAGTGAATCCCCAAAAGCTGACAGAGGGATAATATAAAAGTCTTACACCCCGTCGTGTTAGAATAGACTAAAAAGTGGACATCTCTTTCCATGCGATAAATCACTATCGATCGTACTTACTGTATTTAAGTCTTGTGATGCCTTCCATCAGAACTGCCAATCCAACCAGATACCAAAGTGTACATATTTAACCAAAAAGGATAAAAAAGAAAGTATAACAGAAGGTTCAGGAAATATTATCTTTTTCGATAACGACTGGCAGACATTTTCCCAATTTTTCACCCGTACCTATGTTTTTTTTTAATAGTATTTCTTTGTTTTTTTTAAATCGGCTTGTCTGGGTCTTTAGCGGCCTTTTTATGCTCTCAATAGTCTTTGTACTCTAAGCCTGTCCTGTAGTTTTGTGTCTCACTTTTTGTATTAGATGTACGTATCCCTTTTGCTTAACGTTTATTTTCTGTTTCCTCTTCTTCCCCACGCCTCTCTCTCTCTCTCTCTCTCTCTCTCTCTCTCTCTCTCTCTCTCTCCCTCTCTCTCTCTCTCTCTCTCTCTCTCTCTCTCTCTCTCTCTCTCTCTCTCTCTCTCTCTCTCTCTCTCTCTCTTTCTCTCTCTCTCTCTCTCACTTTCTTTCTCTCTATGTCTATCTCTCTGTCTGCCTGACTCCTTTTTTTTCTTTCACCCATGTCCCATCCTCCAAGGTTACTTTATTGAATCACCGCCATTCTAAGCTGTACTAAAATGAATTTCTGAGTAGAAACTACTACTCGCAGTTCAACCATTATCAAGTTGCAAGAAGCTTTTAACACTTCCATTAGGACGACCATTCTAAACAAATCTAAAAACTGCAATTTTATTATTTAGTCTTTTATTTGGCGTTTATTTTGTATTCCTTGATTCCTTTTTCTTTTCTTTTTGTTTACTAACACAATTCCTTTTTTCTCCACCTGAACCCTTTTTTCTTTTACAAATTTAAATTTGGACAATATGAACGCATGTATTCGATAGTTACTGTGCGAGCGAATCAACCTATTTATTTATTGTTTCTCCTAAACGCAAAGCCTTTTTATGCTTGTTTTTCTTGCGAACTTGTTTCAATCAATACACTTAATATTGTACTGTTCTTTGGTACATCAACCCTCTTTTGTGTGTCTATCTTTTACTTGGTACTGATGTGTTTATTGCTTTAGAAAAGTTGCCCTCTCTTTCGTGTAGCCCATATTTTATGGGGCACACTTATTATTGTTGTATTTATTGTACCATTTTGTCTTTCTTGTTTTAGTGTATCTTCTTAGCTCGCACGGTAATTATTGTATTTACTGCTTCGGCAGTTGCCCTCTCTTAGGCGCCAGGTCTTTGGAAGACCACAGCATAGTATGTTTACACTGCTACAGAAAAATGTAACTGGCTACTTTTAGCCCTGTGACCAAAGTACTTTTATGCATGTAAAGAAAGTATACGATTTCAAACGTCTCAACTCTTCCAAGGCTGCGATGGCCGCCCGCTCTGTGAGATTTGACGAGACAAATACGGGTTCGATCCCTCTGTTTTCTACATACATTTGTGATACGATTACTCTAGCTACTGAGCTATTTGGCGTCTCGTGTACCTCAGAGGGCAGTGCTAATCATTAATTATCACTTTGATAATTAATAGACCGACTCACCTCCCTGTAAGCAGACAGCCCACGTCTTGATTTCAATCCTATGCAGTTATTTGTGTCGTGTGCTCTCAGCGGTACCCCTGTACAGATGCACATGTATTATTTAGCACATTTCTAATATGTAGTTAGCAGCTTTGGCGTAGATGTACATGTGTTATTTAGCACATTTCTAAACATGTAGTTAGCAACTTTGGCGTAGAAACTGTTTATGTTCTCCACAAAGCCGTTCAAATACGGGTTGGGCACTCACCATCGACTTTATAGCAGCGGAACAGTGCAATCAGCTGGAGTCAATTCGCTCATCCATCTGGGAACCCACTTTCTTACGGCTGGTTGCTGGAAAAAAAGCAGAGCTTTATAGCTTTAACAACTTTGGCTGACAAGTTGATGGTATCAACTGTCGGTATCGGATTGTATTTATGTTTTTATATAAGGATACTTCTCCACAGTTTGAATGGACGGATTTGGCTAAACTCTTCACTAAAACCCCTCGAGTCATGTGCATAAATTTATCGAAAGGCTTAGTCCAACAACCCAGGTATTCAAGCAAAAAAAAAAAAAAAAAAAAAAAAAAAAAAAAAAAACACCAAAAGAAAAAACAACAACCAAACAACCCCAAAACATACACACACACACACACACACACACACACAAAGAAAACAACACAACAACCGCAACAACAACATATCAAAAACAATGTCAGGCGTTGAACGTTGAGATATCAACTCGATCACTCAATCCTACCGTTTTGATGTTAACCAAACATAATGCTATTTTGTATGTTGACCATCGTCCTCAGTGTTTGGCTCAATTACCGCTACCGGCGGAATGACGTGCGGTGAGTAATGAGGGAGAGCGTCCTTGAGTACGGTTCTACCATTAAGGAGAATAGAGCTGCATTCCTAACATGTCCTCAGTGCCAGGTTGCTGAGCTGCAGTTACAACCGGTCCATGTACTCGTCTATTGATACCACGATAGTACAAGCTTAAGCATGTACCACAGTCAAAGTTTAATGTGACCGGCTGAGACAGGAGTCATGGTATCCCCGCCCTGTCTCGTGTGTGGCAGCACATACAATTGTCAGACGTCCGTCTTGGGGTCCGTCCACAATATAGCCTATATAGTGCTGATGTTGGACGTTAAAACCAAACCAAACCAAACCGTACCACAGCGACAAAATGACAGACAGGGACCATCACAAGATTTAAAATAGCATATTGTTTCGTAAACACCAAAACGGTAGGATTGAGTGATTTCTGTCTGTCTATCTGTCTGTCTGTCTATCCGTCCGTCTGTCCATCTGTTCCTGTATGTCTCTGTATGTCTGTCTGGCTGCGGTCTGTCCATTTGTCTGTATACCTCTCATCAACTCTCTCTCTCTTCTCTCCTTCTCTCTCTCTCTCTCTCTAAACAGATAGACAGACATACAGAAACAGACAATCAGACAGACAGACACACAGAAACAGATAGACAGACGGACAGACAACATCATAATCGTATTTGCCCGCTCTCCACCCCGCGCATTCTGCATTGTAATTTAATGCATGATTCATGCGTGAGGCTGACGATTCGAGAATTTCCATATCAAGTACAAATCAGTTCGCGTGGTTTGATGAGGGGATTTGTTTATATTGACAGAATATAAACTTGTTTGATTAGCTGGTTGATTGGATGGCTTCATACCACACATCGTCAGCAGATAGGCTTTCTCCTGAACGGCTTTCTACTTATACATTTTATACATTGTATATGCTGGCACTTGGGATAAATAGTGGAGATGTCATGACTTCTGTCTCAGCCGCTCTGATTATTATGATCTGACTGTACAGCCACTCAACAAGAAGCGATTTATGCGTCCTGATTTGGATTCGAACCCGGGTCATCCCGCTGAGAAGTCACTAGCTCTGACGACTGAGTTACCTGCCCCTTTATCTCTCTCTCTCTCTCTCTCTCTCTCTCTCTCTCTCTCTCTCTCTCTCTCTCTCTCTCTCTTTCTCTTTCCATAATCTTAAAATAAAATCTTGTTACGTGATTTCTTCTAGATCTGCGCATTATGGTCGAGGTGTTTTAGGGTTCATTGCTTGAGGCGATTCCATCGTTATTGGAATTAATGAATCTTTAATATTCGCCCCTGGAGCTGCACGTTAACAGTGTCCCCGCACTCCTTGTTGCCATCACCTGCAAGCGATGGGTATTGATTGTTGACCCAGCACGAGTATGCACGTTTGAGGCGCCGCAGGTGTTAGGATAAATCGAAGACCAATTCATTAATCAGGATGTTCCTGTGTTTGCTTTCGGCACCGGCAGAGCGCACGTATAAAAGGCAGATACGGCGTGCTGTTTACGATGTGAGTTTGGTTTCACAATAAAAACAAAACAAAAACAAATAGAATAAATAAATAAGGCACAATAGAGGGCGAAAAAAACCCACAACAAAAAAAACAACAACACTTAACCAAACAAAAAATAACAACAACAAATAAGAAACAAACAAAAAGAAAAAAACTACCCAATAACCTAAACCATTTGAAAGCAAATAAAAAAACAACCCAACAAACACATCCACCAATAGATTAGAACAGTAAATTCTATTACCCTAATCATTTTAAATGATATCATCCCGAGAATAGCAGAAAGATGGCCACTGTATTCTGTGTGCGCTGGAATGCATGGTTGAAGGTTCAACTTCCCCTGTTGAGGGACGCATGGTTTACACGCGACTCGGGCCTCAATCACGCCGTGACATAAACAAATTCTCAAAGCTTGAGGCTGCGCTACCGCTCTGCTGCGAACCATAACACCTTATGCCCCCCTTGCTACCTCCCCCCCCCCACACACACAAAAAAAGAAAAATAGAAACGTGTTTGTATGGATCTTCCTAACACTATAATTACTTTAGCTCCATCCTGCCGTAAATAGATAAGTAATACATAGGCCGAAAAAAGCAACGCCAGCCCGTGATGAATCAGCCTGGTCCGATACTGTTCGGCCTCCAGGCTCTAGTTAAATGTCATGGGTGTCTGGACACTGACTGAAAACATTAGTCACCCAATTTGGTATTTTGGTGGCAGATCTACTTAGGTGGGTCGACTCATTTCACTACTATAAACCCGCCTCGCTAATATGGTAACTCAGTGCCAATGACGTCTATGTTTATCTATATTTATATCTGACGACGCCAAAATTGCTCATGTTTACTGGTGCTGCATGACTTTGTCTAGCCTTTTGATTATTCATATCAACAACATGCCTAGCTAGGAATCGACTTGAGAAATGCTGTGAATGGCCAAGCCTTCGCTTTGAGGGGCCTCCCTGAGAACACAGATAGCTTCGTCTTCAGAACTGCACCTTCTTAATGCCTCGACTCCAGTAGCTCGAGATTAAGATAACCTCCATAAAACATAAACTTGAGGGGGAGGAGGGAAAAGTTATGCGGCTGTGGGTTCCCGGTATTTAATCTCCCCAACCTGGGCACACGGCTGTCAACCCAACAAGCTGTGAAAGTGTACATTTGTATCTAAAAAAGTATTAGAAAAAGACATTCAAGTACTTCTATTTAGCGAAAACTTGGCATCTCTGTCAGGCTGAGATAACCAGGGGTGTCCTGGACTCCGGGTGGCAGACAAGGGGGAGATAAGTCGCTCCTCGAGTGTTGAAACTCGTGACCTTTAAAGCCAAGATGGGTTTTCTGTGCCTTCTCCAAAGCCTGGAAGCTCCGCCTTTAATAAATAATTTATCCTCGGTCTCTATCGGAATGTTATCAGATGTCTCCAAATCTCGGAATTGGTAAACCCACCTTGACATAGTTAGGCCTTGGGGAACCTGCTGCTTATCACACAAAGTGGTCCTTGCCTCGTCGTCGTAGTGGAAGTAGAACTACTAATATTGCTAGGGCTAATGCCTCTGCTGCTGCTGTTGCTGGCACCTGCTGGTTACTACACTCCTGCCTACTCTACTACTAGACTACTACTACTACTACTACTACTACTACTACTACTACTACTACTACTACTACTACTACTACTACTACTACTACTACTACTACTACTACTACTACTACTTCAATTACTACTGTTGCTGCTGCTTCTACTGCTACTTCTGCTTCCTCTTCTAAAACCACCCCCACCTCCACAACCACCACCACCACCACCATCATCATTTTTATGATGATCATTATCATCTCTATCCTAATCTCTGCCAATCATAATTAATATTAATGCTATAAAGGCTGTTATTTTTGTTGTTGTTGAAGTGTTACTATAAAAGATCCCACTACTTCCCTTTCCATAAATCTCGTTTCAAACATTACTGCAGTTATGGTGGAATATAAAGTTATACATTTTTAGCTGCGTGAAATCGATTAGCAATACATTGCCCCTATATATTTCAAGTAGGCATACATTATCAATACAACTCCTGTCTCTCACTCTTTAAATTGTTTGTCCATCTTTCAGGCCATCCACTAGCGAAGTTCTTGTCCATCTTTCAGCCGAACTCGCAGTACTAGTCCGGCCATCAGTCTTTCTTTCCTTCTTTCGACTTTTCCCTCATTATCGATCGCCGCCTGGGTTGTCTGTCACCTACCAATGAATTTTAATGCGGACTCGGCCCTAACTCATCTCCGACTTTAAATCAGATTTGCAACGCACTGGGCAGCCTGACTGTTTTGCGCTTTACCCGCCCTTATATTCGTCTCGGCGTTTTGGTCCCCTTATTTTCTCCTTGGCTTCTCCAAGCATGAAATTAGTCGGTTTGTCGGTTTGTCGGTTTGCCTCCCTTACGCCCCTTAGAGACCTGGCTGCACTCGAAGTTCACTTTGTTCAATTGGATTGTGTCCCTTTTCTGAGTTCAATTCCCCTGGCCTCTTGAATGAAGTCTCTCGCTGCCGATGCTCCTGATTTCCTCAGCCAAGAACAACTGCAACGTTCTATCTCCTTTGGAACTGTTAAGGACATAGAACAGAACAGTTGCACTACTCCCGGTTCCCCCAGATTTCACAAGCCCAGAACTGTATCGTTCTATCTCCTACGGAAATGGTAAGGACATAGAACAGAACAGTTACACTACTCCCGATTCCCCCAGATTTCACAAGCCTAGAACTCTATCGTTCTATCTCCTTTGGAAATGTTAAGGACATAGAACAGAACAGTTACACTACTCCTGATTCCCCCAGATTTCACAAACCCAGAACTGTATCGTTCTATCTCCTACGGAAATGGTAAGGACATAGAACAGTTCGGTCGCTCTTGTATTTCCAAGCCCAGAGCTGCAACGTTCTGTCTCCGGTGGAAGTAAGAAGGAGTTAGAGCAAAATCGGGCAGCGACGATTTCCCTATCAGTCTGTTGTCAGAGCAGCAGATCGCTGCCAACACAGCCAGCCGTCATTATGTCCACAGTTTTCGCCACAAATTGTAGTCAAATTATGCGTATACATACGCTTTTCTCGCGCATGATTGGAGCAGCAATCTGCCCACGTCAGTCTAGCTGTCTAGCTGTCTTTGCCCAGAACCTTGGCGCTCTTTCACTCACAATAACATTTTTAATCTATTTCCTGGAAAGATCGAAAACTTTCAATTTAACTTAGACTTACCTTTTTTTTTTTGGCAGTGTGTAACTTTTGCAATCTTAAGTTAGCTGACGTGTTTTATTTTTTGTACACACCTTTGTAACTCTTGCCACCTGCAGTTACTATAATAATGTTGCATGCTTCCTAGATGAATTTGTACCTCTGGCAATCTATAATTAGCATCGCACGTTTTGTTTTTTCTACACGACTTTGTCATTTACAACCAAAAAACAACAACAAACAAACAAAACAAAGCATCAGCCAAACAACACCCCCCAAATCGTTCGCCATATTAGTTTGAGCCATTTTTGTTAAGTTGGCGCCAAGGCCAAAATTATTGTGCTAACTATGTTGATCTAGGCAACAACATTATTTATATGTGAGGCTAACCGATTGGATTGACAGGCTAAATGTGGAAGTGTAGCCATACGATACTAATGTATGTACTTCTAAAATCAGCATCGCATGTTGTTTTAAGTCTACACAGTCTTGTAGTTATAACTGTAGTCGTAACTGTATGATACATACTTCATGGATGACATTGTGCCACTTGCAATCGCATGTTTTATTCTTTCTACACAATTTTGTTTGGCCTACCACTTTTTCCACTGAACTGTAATATTTGAAGCAAACTTCAACGCTAACTTTGAAATTGGACAGAGATGATTATTTTTGATATATCTTTATGTTTTTCTCTGCCTCCCTCTATATCTAACTCCCAGCAACTCAGGCACTTTTTTTAGTTACAGTAAATCTATTTATAGCAAAGAATTAGACTAAATTGATTTATTTTCCATTTAGCATTGCATACTGTATTTTGACAGTCTTTGTATATCCTAGACTTACTGTAACTGAAACATTTTATTTTAAACAAAATGAAGGGCAACGTTAAAATTGGACTATCGTTATAAACTGGACCTCTCTATTACCCTACATCTGTTTCTATCTCAATGAGTGGATACTTATATCTATATTTTTACGACCATTTTTTGCCTCTGTCTCTGTCTTTCTATGAACCACCACTAATCATTGTCTCTAACTTTTTTTGTTATGTATTTTGACATTTCCTTTTCAGTTGACATATAATTTGTTTCTATCTCTATCTCTATCGGTCTGTTTGTTCGTCTACCTCAATCATCGCCATTTCCTATAACTTTGTACTGCGTTATGCCATTTCCTCTTCAACTTACTCATATGCATGTATAGTTATTTCTACCTCTGTTTCTGTCATGCATGTACTACTGTCTACCTTCAGTATTATCCCGTTTCTCTAACTCTGTACTCTGTATAATAAATGTCATCTCCTCTATTTTCCGCTATTTACTCTATCCGCAGCGCTCTTTGCATTTGGCATGTTTGCTGCTTGAGTTGTTTTGTTTTGTTTTGTTTTTTGTCCTTCACGTGCGGCTTTTATTCCCCGCCCGCGCGCCTCTTCCTCAGAGATAATCATCGCTGACCTTTTGTAGGTTCAAGTCTTTCCCTCCTCCATGTACCTTTTTTAGTCTCAAGTCTTTCCCTCCTCCATGTACCTTTTGTAGTCTCAACTCTTTCCCTCCTCCATGTACCTTTTGTAGTCTCAACTCTTTCCCTCCTCCATGTACCTTTTGTAGTCTCAACTCTTGTCCTCCTCCATGTACCTTTTGTAGTCTCAACTCTTGTCCTCCTCCATTTACCTTTTGTTTTTGTCTCAGGATATTGACGCTGATGTTTATCTCATGGCGTACATCTTTGTTTCTTCTCTTTCTCTACCTCTCTCTCTCTCTCTCTCTCTCTCTCTCTCTCTCTCTCTCTCTCTCTCTATCTTTCTCTCTGTGTCCCATCCTCTCTCATCATTCTCGATAGTTTTTTAACCTTCAAAAATAGTTATAGTGTTTAAAACATTATTGTTCATATATGCCTTTTTGCCATTTGATTTTTTAGGACAAACATTTTTTTCTGTGTTCTGATTCATTCCTTTATACTTGCAATATTGGACATATTGCCACCTTTTAGACTGCACATTCCTAATCACACCGTTCTCGAATTAAGTGCATATCATATACCCCACTTACCTCATTTTTGCTCCTTGACTCAAAACCTTTTTAATATACCTACTCTATCGTTGTAATTATTTTCGAATTCCCGAGCCTCCACCCATCAACCTCTCTCTCATCTCTCTCTCTCTCTCTCTCTCTTTCTCTCTCCCTCTCTCTCTCTCTCTCTCTCTCTCTGTCTGTCTCTGTCTCTCTCTCTCTCTCTCTCTCTCTCTCTCTCTCTCTCTCTCTCTCTCTTTGTCTCTTTCTCTGCCTCTCTTCGCTTGTGCGATCCCCTCTTTAACATCTTTTTAGATAATATTATCACCTCCTGTTTTATGATTCTATTCCCGCACACAGCGTGTATTGTTCATTTCAATATATAATTGTTGTTATTAATTTGCACCATTGTAAATATGCAACCCACTATATCATAAATTATTCTCTTTTCCTACATTTACAAAACAAAATGATACGTTTATTATTACTTTGTAATTACACATCGCTCCCCCTATCTTTCTTATCCAATACAGGAAATATATATTGAATCTAGTTTTTTCTCTCTTGCGGAACCAACTACCGTTTCAGCCTGTGTCTATGCTGACTAGTACAAAAAAAGTTGCTGTCAGCTGGTGGGAGATCATGATGACTCTCTCATGGCCAGTGGAGTCGGGAGGAGACGGGAGAGCTGCCAAACTAGACACTAAAGTGCTCACTTTTAGCCCCCAAAATGTTAGAGAATGCGAATGAAATACGCTTGTTTTGACGAAAAGTTGGCTTTAGTGAACAGGGCCAGATAGGGCACTAGTCCTCTAATGGTTCGGAGATTTACAAACTAACGCCATAAAAAACGTATTTTTGCGCTCTTTCTTCATTCTTTTAAAGGCAATATTGACGTATACTTGATAGGGTGGATAGGTTGGCAGCGCCTGGGTAGGTTGAGATCCAGCGCAAGTCTAGAGCTTTTGGTGGTCAGGAGGCTGACCTGCCAACTATATGACACACATGGTACATTTTGCTCTCTTCCCTTACTATTCTTTGGCTGAATTGTTAAATTTCTATGGGTGGTTAGGTTGCCAGCTCTGATGGTTGGGAGATCAGGGAGATCGCTATCTGCGCTCACTGACTGTCTAGGGGTAGCAAGCTAGCAAGTATAAAATGGAAGCAGACCTAGTCGGGCAACTATGTATTAACAATTTGCCTTGAGTCGGGCGTCGAAATCTACTTCCTCGTTTTACTTCTTGCCTTAGATGTAGATGTTAGATCTAGTCCAGTGGCTGGTAGCCTGTCAGGCTTAAGTTAGCTCTATCCTCAGCCAGGGCTGCCAGACTGGGTAAAAAAGTTTCTCAGCATAATTGTAGCACAAGGAGTGTACACATAATTGTAGCACAAGGAGTGTACACATATGTGTACAGATCCGCTTCTTTGACGCAAAATTTGTAGTTTCTCCTCAGTCCATTAGTGCCCGGTGGTCTAAGCAATAAATTGGGGGGGGGGGGGGGGTTGGAGAATGATAGAGAGGTAGATATATAGGTAGATAGATAGAGAGAGAGCGTGAGATTGATCGATCGAGGGAGAGATAGAGAGAGATGTAGAGAGAGAGAGAGCGTGTGTGTAAGACGGAGAGAAATATTAAGAGACAAACAGACGTACACCCCAGGAAAAAGTATATTTTATTTCTCCTTCGCCCACAAAATCATACTGTGCCTCTGGTTTTACCTTGCCTGTCAAGTGACTGCTCTTAGGCCCAATTAGCAGTGGCCCGCGGTTTGATTCTGTATGCTAGGGAAAGTTTGTCAAAATACGCTCTAATCAAGCGCACTCCGCCAAGCCTTGCCCAGTAGGAGGCCATTGTAGTACGCAGCTTGTCTCTCTTTGCCACAAGTGGTAGAGCTTTGTTCTCCAGATTGGATGGCCCACGGTTCGAATCCTACGATCGGTCATAAATGTATTTGTCCAATTTCGTCCCCTACTTTCGTCACAGTAATGTGATCGGCTAAGACTGGCTGAGACCAGGTCTCCCCGCCCTGTCTCGTGTATGGCAGCACGTTAAATTATCAGACGTCAGTTTTTGTCATTTACGGCAGCTGCTGCAGCTCGTTGTGTTAAAGTCATGACCATCTGGCGAAAAATCAACCCGGTGCAGTAAATTCATCCAAGCATAAACTTTGGAAATTCCGGTACGAAGAAACATCAATAGCACCGTATTGCGCATATTTCAACGTCTATATCAAAACAGCTGGAATTAATAATCGGGAATTAACAAAGATTTCAGTAAAGCACCATAAATAAGAACTCCAGTACAAATTGCGCAAATTGAAAGCTTCATAGGCAGTTTTGTTGATCGTTTTTAGGCTGGAAAACGTGTTTCACCGTAAGCGCTGCCTGTTGGAGTTGTCTTATTACTGCGTAGGAAACGAACCGTTTTTATCCCGTTAAGCAGATAATGAATACAGTAAACATCATTTACCTGGAGGTAAACAACACACCCCAGCAAGGCTTAGGCCCGCATCTGTCAGCCATTCTACTGTTTTTAACAGGCGTAACTTTAATTTTCTTTTAAATCTTGGTTTAAAGCAAGGGTAACCAAAGCGGAAATTTGCGAAATAAAATAAATTCTTAGAAGGGGAAATAAACAAAATGCTAGCTAGCTCAGCAACTGCTGTTTTATAGTAAGTAAAATGTAGTGAAATAGATGATAAGTTAAAAAACAGAACACTATAGCAAACAAGCCAATAGGACGGGTACAGTCTTGTAAGAATGTTTTGTAAACAGAAGCATTCGCCCAGCACGGCAACTCAAGCAAACATTTGGGGATGTTTTGAAAACAAGCGCGAGCGCCAGGAGTTTGTAACGATATGTAGCTGGAGTTAAACGGGAATTCCTAAGAGTGAATACAAAGATGTAGTAAAAAGGCATGGATTTAGATTCCATTGGTGCGTGGAATTCTTAATTGGAAATGTGATTTTATTTGTACATTGGCAGCACATTACTCTGAATGTAATTTAGTTAAGAACTGCATCTTGTAAATACAGCAGCTGTGAGTGTGAGGAAAGTTTGTGAATTGTAATTGTATCGGTTAAAAAATAATTCTCACACTTCTTTCCTCCATTACTATGAATGCAAGCATCATGTCTTTTTTGTTTTGTTTTTTCATAGTTGTTGTTGTTGTTGTTGTTGTTGTTGTTGTTGTTGTTGTTGTTGTTGTTGTTGTGAATTACACATAACGCATATATTTCTGCTTGTCGGTGTCTTTTCTCTCTATACCCATTCTCTGTGTGCTTCTCTTTCCTTTCGCTCTTATGCTTTTGAGTGTTCTCATCTCATCCTTTTATCTGCCCCAATCCGGAGGTGCCCGTTTCGAATCGCACGATCGGTCAAAAATATATTTTGTCCAATTTTGCCCCCATTGGTTGGGTAGGTGTCAGTATGATGTGACCGGCTGAGACAGGAGTTCAGGTCTCCTAGCACTTTCCCGAGTGTAGCAGTATATAAATATGTCAGGCGCTAGTCTTGGGGCCCTTAACTCCTCCTCCTCTCTACCCCCACCCTCTTCTTTCTTTCTCTCTTTCTCTCTCTCTCTCTCAAGTATTGTTTATCCACCCTTTTCGACAGTTTAGAATTGCTTATTGCTAAAATAAATAGTCGGGGCTATGGACAAGCTGTACCAGTCCCATGGCAAGTAATAATCACGTGACACATTTGATAAAAAAAAAAAAACAACCGCTGAAGTCTTACAGGGTAAAGTAATCGATACACTCAATTCATTCCAATCGAAGTCTAAACCGCACACAATTTACAAAAACAGAACAATGAATTTTTTGATAAAAGATTTTCTTTTTCTCTCTCTCAACTATTGTTTATCCACCCTTTTCGACAGTTTATCGTTGCTAATTGCTACAGTGAATAGTTGAGGCTATTGACATGGTGTATTAGTCCCATGGCAAGTAATTATCTCGTGGCACATGATTATGATATTCCATTTAAAGCAATAATCACGTGAGATAATGTGATCTAAAACCGCTAAAATGCTCGTCTTACAGGGTAAAGTAATCGATAAACTCAATTCATTCCAACCGAAGTCTAAACCGCACATGATTTTCAAAAACAAAACGATGTATTTCTTGATAAAAGGTTTTCTTTATTGATTCAGAGCAAAGCAACATTTGTAAGATATAACAAAATGAAATCCAAAGAAAACAAAAGAAGGAAAAAAAATAAAAGCATCATTAAAACAAATAACACATTCGTCAACTTTCCTCTCCAAGGCATTTTTCTGTTTTTGATATTGCTGGATATGGCACATACATTTAATTTGGAACATTTCTTACTTTAGTTTTTTTAAACGAAGACAAGCAAAGAGATGCCCTTGTACTATAATAAAGCATGCACATTCTTCGTATCAGTTATACATGTACATCGTTTTCACTTCCGAAAATTACCTAGATTTTGTTTGCCGTGTAAACCCACCACTTTCCAAACGAGGAAACAAAAACAAAGCAAATAGGCCTAAAACAACTGCAACCTTTGCTAAAAGTGAGGCCAGAAAAATGCATACAAAAAGAACCATTTTAAAGTTTTATGTGGCAATCAAGCAAACCGGATGCACTAAATACTTTTTTCCCTATTGAAAGTCATTGTAAAAAAAACCCACCATACCTAATAGCGCATATATAGTTTTACTTGTTCAAAAAAAGATCAAACCAATATTCTGTTTTAATTTTACATTGAGAAAGATATCACATTGACCAACCAACGTGCACAAAAAAGCGCATTCTTACACTTATTTGGCTACACAAAACACAACAAAAAACCCCACTGTGATCGGTGGTTTTAGTTCACAATGGGCCCACACAACATAAGCGCCTGTTCATGTCATGTCATTAAAAAGTACAGAAAATGATAAAGAGATTTGCGCCAATGGTAAAATAGTTGGTTTAAAAAAAAGGAGGAAAAAAAACCAAACAACTAAAGACCTTTCTTTAGTGTCGTAACAACTTTAATTTTAAAATTTTGAATGTTTAAAGTAATCTATTTCTATTACATAGTGAGCATAGTTAGGAATAGGAGCATTGGTACTCACAGGGCATATCTTTCAGCCTGAGCAATAACAACGTAAAGTGTTCCATCAGAACCTAACACATGAAGTTCAATAATAAAGTTCAGTTTTACCGTTACTGAAAGTTTGGGCCCCAACTTGATGATAAGTTCATGGCATGTTATTTTAAGATACCTCGAAACCGACACCATCAAGTTTTTAGCGTGTTCTTCACTGAAAGGCATGTTGCAGTTACATACTAACATACAGGTTACTTGTAAGTAAAGATCATTTTGATACCACAATGCGTGAAAAATACACATAATGTTATATGTCAGCAGGACCTCCAGCCCAAATCGTTCGCCATTTTAGTTTGAGCCATTTTTGTTAAGTTGGCGCCAAGGCCAAAATTATTGTGCTAACTATGTTGATCTAGGCAACAACAATTCGGGCTGATAGTCTTGATGTCTTGATGTGAAAAACTCGACGGGGTAACGTGTCACAGCGTTAAGCGTTTATCCTTTTGTTTAGTTGTAATTATATGCAAATAATAATCCAATCGCACTTTCTTGCACAATAATTACTTATCACAATCTGAACATGATAGCAAAACTACCGCGTGGTGGGTCTGATATAAAGACACAATAATTCGTATCCATACATAATACAGTTGAATACTTAAATACATTTTCCTTATAAAGGAAGTACACAAGGCGATGGATTCAAACGCTTTTCTATCCTTGTAAGGTAATTAATAAAACACTGTTTCATAAATTAATATTGTCTTATGTCTACTAAAGCAATGTTTGCATGATATGAAAAGCACAACTAGGATAGTTTCTGTACACGTCCTGTGACTTTATAAAACGTTAAGCATGATCAATCTCAATTATGTGTATCAGACTTTCTTGGGAGATTCACTAGAATACAACGACCATAATAAAATAACCAAGGAAAAAAAAGGTGCATTAAAGCGGATTTTTATGAATGAAAAATGGGAGGGGGATCACACGCGTATAAAATTAATGGAGGTTATCGTTGGAGGTATTGTTTATGTTGTTGTTGATCGTACAGATATGTTGTAGTTGGTTGAATGATACTGCAGAGAGAGAGAGAGAGAGAGAGAGAGAGAGAGAGAGACAGAGAGAGAGTGAGAGAGA